>CAIGRT010121741.1:0-21250 GCA_903798405.1 Fraxinus platypoda | reverse complement strand
TGGATTATAAATATCATCTCAAATTCCTTAAATATTTATTATACTTCCATGTTGTCCAAAAATGAACAAATGACAAATTCTACCTTGCTAAGCAAAGGTTCAACACTATTCAAGAGGTTATCGATTTTCTCATTCTCTATATTCTTCCTTGGTGGAGGATCCATAAGGAAGCTTCAATAGAATATCAGCTCGTCATAAAGTATTACGAAATTGTCCTTTATAGAAGCCATAAAATGACTCACAGTTATGTAACTGCACCAGATTGTCCAGAAGAGAATCAATCACCACCACTTTATGCAAATCGAATGGAAGAGTTTCAAAATTTAAGGGCTCAAACAGGAATTATCACGACAATACTCACAGTTGTAGTATATACCTTGTTAGAGGAAGCAAGCTCGGGAGAGGATTGAGAGATGGGGGCGGGGCGCTAACACTTGT
Source organism: Fraxinus platypoda (assembly GCA_903798405.1). Classification (NCBI taxonomy): domain Eukaryota; kingdom Viridiplantae; phylum Streptophyta; class Magnoliopsida; order Lamiales; family Oleaceae; genus Fraxinus; species Fraxinus platypoda. The sequence continues at coordinate 20,812 of CAIGRT010121741.1, read as the reverse complement.
GGATGACGAATAAGAATGGAGGGAGAGAAGAAATAAGAAAGGGCGCGAATGTGGTGTACCGTCTCTTTTTTTTCTTAACTTGAATAGGGTTGTATTCGTAAAATTCTTAAGTGTGTTTGTCAAAAATATGTTCTAATCGGAGTGTATCTATAATGTGATGTAAGGAGCAAATGTGGTGGCAATATAATCACCTTAAGTAAAATTTTGGATTTTTGCGATGACAAATTTATTGTGTGTTTCATTGCAAAATTCAAATTTTAATTTAATTTTAACAACGAAACGCAAAATAAATTTGAATTTTTCAAATGATAGAAATAGCTTAAAATTCTACAAAAATAAGTTAAAATTAAATTTAATTATTATGTAATTGGGTAAGCATTTCTGGTGAGATTGATAATCCGACTCGTTTGTCCACTTTGTTACTTTTTCGGGACATGTGTGCTTGCGGTACACATTTTTTAACAACTGGCCGACGTTATTTTTTATAAGTTTAGTGGCCGAAATTCTACCACTTTAAAGTTCAGTAAGCAATCGAAAATGATTTTCACAGTCTAGTAAACGTGACAATTTATTAACAGTGTGAATGGATGTCACGTTTACATTCTGTTAGTCACAACACTAATTCCATTAAAAATTTGAAACAAAAGTTACACCAATGAGTAACGTTCGATGTTTGGATAAATTTAATGGTCAAAACTCGACATCTTGAATTTCAACGAACTATCGAAAATATATACATAAGTTCAGTGATCATTGGAATAAATAACTCCCCTATTTAGAGAACCATGTTTTTATTTTTTATTTTTTATTTTTTTCAAACTACAAAAATCAAACCCGCAACTCACCCACCTCCGTCAACTCTCCCTCTCTCTCAATTCACTGTTCCTCATCATTTTTCTCTCCTATATATATATCGAGAATTATATGCACACTCCATTCATGCATTTATACTTTCTCAAGACACCTATATATTTAAACGTATCTTTATATGATATACAGTGGCGTAAAAATATATTCTGTGTTTTTTTCTTACGCTGCCAGCGAGCGATCTGATTAGTCAAAGTCGTCGGAGTGTCAACGGTTGTTTTTCCGGCACCAAATTTTTTGGAATCCGATTAGTGTTTCGCTGGAGACATGTTATTTCGATTGGTTTCTATTTGTTTCTGAAAGATTGATGTGGAACCGTTCTACTTAGGGTTTGGAGATTTTGAAATTTTAGGGCTTTTTTGCGTGCCTTGGCAAATTATCTTGCATTGATAATTTTTATTTTTTGTTAGACGGCGTTATTTGGAAAGTTAAGGCTTGGGCTTGTGTCAAGTTAGAGAAGTGAAACTACAGTTATGCCGCAGAGTTCGAGGCACAAATCACATAAACATAGCAAATACAGTTCGAAGGAGGCTAAGGATAAGGATTGTTCGGAATCTGAAGAAGATGTAAAGATGAAGGAGAAAAGTAGCAAAGGTGATTCGACGAGGGCTTATCGGGATTCTGCCAGTGGTGAGAAGCATAAAATTTCATTGCAGGTCCGGAAAGGCAAGGATGGTAAAGATCTGAGTTGTGATGGGAACGGTGAGGCTTCAGAGGAGTACGTGTCTTCAAAGAGGAGAAAAGAGAAAGCTCACCTCAACAAGGAGAGGGCTGACGTAAGTGGAAGAGTTAGTGGTGATAGGAGGGATGGCGCTGGAGAGGAGAGAGGGCGTAGTGATAGGAATCTGGAGAAGGAAATAAATAAAGGGGGAAGTTCAAAAACTGACTTGAAGTTAAAGGAAAGTAATAATAAAGGGGAAAGTTTGAGATTTGAGTCTAAGAGTAAGAGTAAGAAGCATGAGAGTGGAACTGGGGGTGAGAGCAAGGAGGAGAATGTGGAATCCTTGGGGGTGGAGAAAGATGAAAGTAAGAGTAAAAGGGAATCAAAGAGGAAATCTGAGAGGATTTCTTTGGAATGGAGTGAAGGGAAGGAATTGAAGGATAAGGAACGCAGGATAGACAAAGACAAAAAGGGTGGTCAGGAGAGTAAGCATGGTGATGCTGAGTCGAAGGCTATGGATGGGAATCTTGAGAACAATCAAAGCTCACAGTTGGGGGATTTAAGTGGAGATAGACAGCGTAAACGTGGTAGAGAAAATACTGGTAAGGTTATTGTTGTGGTATTCATGGGAATGATTTATGGCCTTTGTTTTGACGTGCCAATTCTTGTTTACTGTCATGGTTGATACTAGTGGTAGCAATATTGTTTTAAAGACTTCGACATTTTTGCGATCTTCTAACATGCCAGTAAAGTTCTGATCGTAATTTTGCAATTGCTAAATTAAAAAATATTGTACAAAGCACTTCTTGGATATTTCGAATCCAAAAAGCTATATGAGTGTTGGTTTGAATTCTTTATTCTTATAGCCTCCATTTGGGAATAATTTATAAATGGTTTAATTTATTAATAGATAGAATTGAGTGTGGATAAGTGGGTAGTACTTTTGGGTCCATTGGAATGTGTAATTAAAAATGAAATTTGACCAGTTATAAATTTTGCCAAACGGAGGCATAATTGATTGTAGTCAGCGCTTTAAGAATTATGCCTTCACGTCATATTCAGTTGCAATTTACTATAAATAACTATCTAAAATTGATATTACTCTGTCATGTATCCGTAGGGCCTGGCACTAAAGGCCATTTTGAAAAACACTAAATCTCCTATAAATGTTTCATTGTTTCAAACAGAAACTAAAGTTTGGTTTGCAAGAATACTAAGCCTGTTAAATAAGTGAATTCGTTGATGGTGATCTTGTTAATTATTAGACCTTCTCTGGCATACACTCTGGCCTAGGCATTCTTCAGTGTAGATCTCCTTTATGGTCTCCACTGTTTTAGTACTCATTGTATCTCTGACATATAATAGGATTACTTTTAAGTGTATCTCTGAATGTATTGAAGCCAAAAGAAGTTTAATGGAGAACTCAAGCAGAAGCCATCAAATACTCCGTGCATTAATTTTTCTCCAAAATATCCAATATATATGGTTGATACATGGACATGACTGGTTGGGATGGGATCCTAGGTTGACCATTAGAATTAGAATTATGGTCTTATTGAGCTCCAATATTAGAGGAAAGTGGTGACAGTTATATAATTTTTTTTTTATTCTCTCCAAGTGCGGACTGGGACAATTTCTTTTCCAGAAGATAATTTGAGCAAATGCTGTAAAAAGTTGCTCATTAAACTTTTGAGGTACAAATGTACAACATTGGATCAATTCCTTTTTAGTTATTGACTAACTGTGGGATTACGCATGATTTTTAGAAGAGATTTCCATTTTTATTAGGTTGTACAAACATATATTATTATTATTATTGTTCTTACCTTTCAGTGCATTGATTGTTCTTCTCTGTTTGCATGTCTGAAAATTTGTAGTCCCTAGACATGATATATGGTGTTGACTGTAGCATATTTAAATGTATACTTGTGATTTGCTGAATTTTTAAAGTTTACTTTGAATTATAGGCATATTTTCTAATTGGTACACATTAAAATGGCCTTTTTGTTTTTAGTAGAGTAAAAGTGAGAAAAGAAAGAGGAAGAAGAGAAAAGAGAAGAAAGGGGAGAGAATCTAGAAGAAATTGATGGAGAAAGTATTAATTTGTTTCATAATCAAAGTGTACTTTGGGAACTTCTAACAAATAATAACACCTTAAAATGATGAAGTTTAAGATAATTGAAACTGCTAAAATATCAATTAATATCCATGTTCAAATCCCATCCCATCTCTTCAAATTTATATCTTTAATCCATATCTTCATTCCCGTCAGTAGTCCTTATTTTTATAAAGCGTTTCTTGAAAGTGGAATTTTTTTCTTGCTATTTGTATTTGTTGCTTGTAATACTTTGAAGGGCAACAAAATCTGGTTTAGAGTCATTAGTCACGACATTAGCAGTGACCCTTTGTGTTTGGCTAGATAACTTGGACAGATTCTGTATTTATCGATTTTGCAGAAGTGTAGCTATATATAGGGTATATCAGCGAGGTATCACTTTCCAAAGTTTGATTCCTAATGTATGGAAAAGATAGGCTGCTGATGCTCTGTGGTGTTATTTTTGTTTGGTTGCTGGATTTCTGCTTGCATAAACTTGGAGTAGCTAGTACTTTCAGTTTATCAATTTTTATTTTCTTTTTGCAGCGTGGCACGTGCAAGATGGTTTACAAAATCCTGAATTAGAGAAGGAACTTGAGAAAGGGGTACGAAGGACAAGAGAAGGTTTTACCGATAGAGAAAATGATGACAAGCGATTGTCCACAAGGGATGACTGCAGTAAGGATGTAAAAATCAGAGACGAAAGGCATATGGGTGGAAGTTATGGAGACAGGTATGAGGATGTTGGTAACAAAGATGATAGACACAGAAGTGACAAGCACTGGGAAGATGCTGACAAAGACATCAAACATCGGGATACTAAGCATCGAGAGAATAGTGATAAAGAAGCGAGACATATTGATGATACATATCGAGAAGATGGTAATAGAGACAGTAGATGCAGGGGTGAAAAGTATCGTGAAGATGGGGAGCGAGAAAACAGATGCAGGGATGACAAACATCGGGAAGCTCCTGAAAGGGATGGCCGACGCAGGAGTGGTAAGTACAACGAAGATGCTGAGAGAGAGAGTAGTTATAGAGAAGGCAGTGATAGAGATAAAAGATATAAGGAAAAGAAACATTTGGATGATACTGAAAAATACAGTCGGCATAAGGATAGAAATCTAGGGGATGATTGTGACAGAGAGAAGAAACACATAGAGAGTAAGAACAGGGATGAGCGTGTTTCAAGAGATCTGGTTGGTGACAAGTCTGACACTAAGCATTCAAGGGATGGTTATGCTGGTGATCGCCATTCTAGAAAATCAATTATGTATGATGATTGTGTAAGCCAGGATGATCGGATTGTCAGGTATAGAGATGATCAAGGTAGGAGAAGAAGTGATGACGTAGAGGATTGCGTTAATATTAAACCCCGATGTACCCAGGATCAAAGATCTGATGCAGAAAAGAAATCTGCAAGCAGCACGAGAATGGACGGACTTTCTGATAGAGGGAGGTCTACCCCTAGAAATGCTGATGTAGAGATTTCTTCTAGCCACAGTAGACGATGCAATTCTCCCAGCTCAAGTTCTCATGCTTCAAGGGAGCACCACAGGTACCTATTTACGTTCTGTTTTTATCACTAATTTCTTTTAACGCATTGTTGCATTTTTAAGGAATAAGGATAAGGATAGATATCTTGGATACAGTAAGCATCTTTTGATCATATGTTGGCTTTGCAATATGCATTTATTTTCTTCCAAACGTTGGATTATTGTCTGTAATGTACTACCAGTTTGAATAAAATAGGATACACTGCACCTGTACGCAACAAGGGGAGAGAGGGAGAGAGAGAGAGAGAGTTAAATTATGTTCATGCTACAAAGCATGAAAGTTTTGTGAAATTTTTTTCTAAAAATCCTCAAGCTCTCATAATTCTTTGGTGTATGAAACTTGGATATTTAAAGCAGCTGTCTGCATATATATTGAATGCTGTATCTCATTTAGTGTGATTGTTGCGTTAGATTAGGGTGTTAAAATGTCAAGGACTAGCAAAGAAGAAGTAAATGTCTTGTTTGTAGAAATGCTACTTCTAGCACGTTATAGAACTACTTTACACAGACAACATCCCATTTATTTGTTCGAATGTTTGATTTAGGAAACATGGGAATTACGTTTTTATTGACCGGGTTATTATTTACCAGTTGTAGCAATTCCTCCTTTTCTTTGCTAGTCAATTTCATTAATGTTAGGTGTTTAGTTATTCTATTACCCTGATATCTTTCTTTCCTTTGATCCCATGATGAATTGTCCTCTTGTGGGATATCATTTTCAAAGTAATATGTATCGAGTTGAACTATATGTGGGATATTATTTTTCTTTCTCTTTTTGGGGTAGGTTGGGCTTTAGATATGGCGAAATGGATTGCCGTACTTAGGGAGTTTAGTGGGTGAATAATTTATAAGAATTGAGGAGGATTGTTTGGTTTGTACTTTTGCTGTCTTGATCAAATACATAAACATCATAGAGTCTTCCCATTCTTGTTCTACAGCCTCAATACTATACTTGAATTTGGTTTGCTATATAATTCTTCTGCTACTCAATTGGACTTGCCACATTTAAGAAAGTTCTCACTTCTCAATATTTGAGCTGCCTCAAATAGATTTATCCCGAGGTTCATATGCAGCATCCTTAGATTTCTTCATGAGTTTATTATAACAGATATTTACATGCCTTTATTTTTTTCAGACTTTATAATGAAACCAAATATAGCGATTATGCTCATGAAGAGAAAATTCAGTACAAGATAACTTCTACTAGAGATTATGCTAGTTCTTCTGGAGGGGCTGAGAAGATTTCTTCTTCTCGATCCCTGGAGAAACTTGGTCAAAAAGACAGCCATCTCGGAGAGTTGTCAGCTGAAAGGCATCTGAAATCAGATATTCTCACCTCACCCCTGCAACCGATATATAATTCCCCGTCATCTAACACTGATCGGAGACACTTGAGTAAATCTAATGTAAGACGGAGTCTTGACATTGAAGACTCAGCACAGGGTAATAGTGGTTCTAGGTATGTAAAGGATTACTTTGGTAAGGGTGGCAGGGTAAATAGTGAGCTGGCCATGGACACTTTTCCTGGAGATGAACTTTCACAACCTGATGGAGATACCTTATCTTCTTCTTCACCTTTTAGTAGAAATAGCCGTTTATCTCGCAGTTCCAAGCCATTGCTACCTCCTCCCTTTAGGACAGGGATGGATAGCCGTCGTAGGAGGATTGGTGATCCCAACGTCGGAAGGGTTCAAGGAAATGCATGGGGAGGTGTTCCAAACTGGCCTTCACCTGTGGCAAATGGTTTCATTCCTTTTCCACGTGGTCCGCCTCCTGTGGGTTTTCATTCCATGATGCAACCGTTTCCAGTTCCGTCAATATTTGGTGTTAGACCTTCAGTGGATTTAAACCATTCTCAGGGTCCTTACCATATGCCTGATGCTGACAGATTCTCTGGCCATGGGCCCTCCATGGGATGGCACAACGCAGTGGATGATTCACGTCCTCTGCCATTACATGGTTGGAATGCAAGTAATGCCGTGTTTAGTGATGAACCTCACATATACGAGAGGCCGGACTGGGACCCTTCTAGGACCTTTCCAGGTGATCAGGGCTGGGAGACAAGTGGAAATTTGTGGAATGGCCCAAACAGAACGGCAAGCATGGAGAGGCCATCTTCTTCCGAGAAACAGAATAATTTCATTCAAGGCGATGAAGCTTCAGCTGGCCAGAATGAGCAAACTCAACGTGATCAGAAGGCTGATAGTGCTGACATTAGTCAATTGAGTGATAGCTCTGAGAAGAATGCTGGTGCTGAAGCTCCCCATATTAGTCAAGAAGAGACTATTGACCTTGCTAAAATGTCAAGAAAGGATGATGCACAGTTTTTCCATGTGTACCTTTCCAAGCTTGACATTTCTGCAGATCTTACCGAACCCGAGTTATTTAAGCAGTGGGCAAGCATAATTGATACAGATCAAAACATAATTTCTGACATAGAAGATTCTGAAATTCTATACATGGAGGTGAAGATGACAACTCTGTACTTTGTCTTTGTGCCTTATTGTTTTATCTATCACAATTAAGTCTAATCCATTTTTCTTTTCCCATGGCAGCAAGCTGCGGAAACTCAAGTGGCATCTCCTGGAAAAACCTCAAGTGTTTCACTTTTTGCTGTAAAAAATGATTCTGTCTTCCAGGTACACACAGTTGTCCTGAATGGTATTATGCGCATTTGTGGTTAAAAGAAATGCTTTTTAATGTAAAACACTGCCATGCATTGGACAGCACATATTTAGATTCCATCTACCACTTTTTTCGTGAGGTAATATTAGTGCATATGCAAACTAGTCTTTTAGATGCCTTTTTATCATAGTAGAAGTAGATTGAAATGATAGTTTGTGGGCACCTGTCACGTGTGCAGTTCGGTCGAGGCCTTTTGGAAATGCCCTAGTTCTTCTGTTAGGTATTCTGAATAATTATCATTGATTTTAGCACATCATCTTGCGCCAAGTTGTGAGGTAGCTAAAGGGGCTCAAAGTAATAGAAATCACTTTCTGTGCTTGGTATGCAGCAGGACCAGACACAATTGGACAATACAATAGATGATTTTATGGTTATTTTTGTTCCTTAATGCAAAGTAGCTTTTATGAATCACATAATTGAAACTGTAATTTGATCATGCACGACTCAATAAATGGTGAACTAATCCTTAATCGTTGTTCCCTTGTGATTGCAGAAAGCAATGTCCCATTATAAGAGGCAGACGGAAGTCTTTAAAGTAATAAATGAAGAGAAGCTATCACTTTTGAGCTCGAAGATTGAGTCCATTCCTAAATTGAGTCAGGAAGAATTGAATGTAGAGAATGATAAAGTTGAGGAGCTGTCTCCAGCTGGTGATATGCAAGACACTGAAGATGATCTTCCAAACCCTAATGAGGTGGTCGAGCGTCCAAATTGCTCTCCGATGATGGAAGGGAGTTCTAGGAACCTGCACCAGAAGCTCGGTGTACCTGTTATTATGAACATAACGGAGAAATCAGAAGAGTTGATTCCTGCCTTGGACCATGTCAGCAGGGATGTGGACAAGGATTCAAACCTGGACCCGTTGGAGCATATTGCTGAGAAGAACGACTTGTATATGGATAATGAAGGATCCGATACTCATTTGCTTGCTGGGATCAAAGAGGTGCCTACAGAATCTGCAGGTAATGTTCAGGAATTGAAGTCGGTTTCTACTAAATGTGGTACCTTACTTAATTCTGACGTGTCGTGTGAGGGAATAATGCCAGAATCGGAGTACGGGTTAGTAAATTTAAGTCGGATACATAATTCTCCTGAAAGTACACGTTGAAACAATTTATTTTGCTCGAAGTTCTTGGAATTCCATTTCGTATTTCTAATCTCAATCATCTATGTTTGCTGTTCGGTGCTGTTCATTGATAAGATTTTTGTGTTTTTTCAGTTTTCTCTTTACTCCAATTTTGTGCCCAGATGAGAAATTTTGTCCACCTTTATTAGGGATTTTCGTAGTGGATGCAACTTATTTTTTTCGTCTTTTAACATAAAAATGAGTCATTTGTTTAACCCGACCTACTTCAAATTTATTTAAAATAAAGCTTAGCTTAGCTTGTAAGTCGAATTCGGCATCCTATGTTATTTATTACCTCGTCACGCATTACATTTTTTTTATCTTACTGAATAGAAAAAAAGAATTTGGAACTTTGTCTCAAAGCAGTTAATTTGGTTATTCTCTCCTTTGCTTGTTTATTGAAAGAAACATTGCAGATAAACATTCTGTATTATGTACAAATTTGCATTAAATTAATTGTTCANAAAAGAATTTGGAACTTTGTCTCAAAGCAGTTAATTTGGTTATTCTCTCCTTTGCTTGTTTATTGAAAGAAACATTGCAGATAAACATTCTGTATTATGTACAAATTTGCATTAAATTAATTGTTCAAATCTAGTAGAGAACTATTACTTCCTTTTTAATCGCTCAATTTTATGAATCTCAAAAGATTTTGATTCTTCTCTTTAGAAAATTCAAAATTGTCGATTTATAGTTAGCCCCTGTTTAACAATCATTATTTTGACAAAATAAAGTTTGAATAGTGATTTTTAGGAGTGTGGTTAAAAAGTAAGAAAAAATTTTGGGTTTTTGTACAGAATATTTTATTGAGTGAATGTATAGTCGAAAATGAGTGTAGAAAAAAAAAAGTTTTCAAATAATGGTCGTCAAATAGGGGCTCAAATAATAAACACTATTAATTAGGAAATGAATATTCATGGCTTTTAATTTACTAATGGGATTTGATTGCGAATTTTAATGAGTGATGCTATTTATCCCCACTGAAAACACAGTCTACATGGCCTTAATGTGGCATTAAATGATAGGTCATTTAATTTTACCTTTCATTTAACCTATCATTTAAAGTCGCTTAGACTGTGTTTTCATCCCCAGTGGGGATGAATAACATTACTCAATTTTAATGGTGAAATCTTAGCCCCCGTTTGGTACACATTTTTGGAAAAAGAATGCATTTTTACTATTGATGTGATGGAGAATGTGGTTGAAAAAGAAATAAAAGTTTTGGATGTGATGAAAAATATTATTTTATTGAAGAATGTGTGATTAAAAATGAGTAAAAGAATGAGAATGAAAAAAATAATGTGGCTCAAACAGGGCTAAACTCCATTTAAGAATTGTTTACTCAAATTAATTTTTATGTTTTAGCATAAAAATATTTCCTTCTGATCCCGGAAAATGTACTCAAATTTTCAGAATGAACTTGGATCTTTTAATTTGAAGACTTGATTAATTTGAGCCTCTCTGTTTATTTAATAGAGTAATATTGGATAATTAAGTCAACAATTAACTTTAACTACAAAATTCATGTGATCGATAACGTTTATCAACTTTCAATCACATATTTAATCAAATTTATCATAATATATTGAAAATCTAATTTTAACCCAAGTAAACCCACGTTCTTGGTCAACCCAATTTCTCGAAATTCATTCATAAATCAATCTTGATAATTCCAAAACAACCCTCAGCCTTCAAATCTACTCCCACATCCAAATTCAACCTCTATGATATATTGGAAGGTAGAGGCCTCTGCAATGGAGGAGGCCTCCAACAAGAACTAAAAAATTTCCCACCATCCTGGAGGCGGCGGCACCGCCAGTGTACACCCCTCAAGATCAAGAAAAGCCACCAGCAGCAGCATCAGAAATATCAGAAGATGGATTTGAAACGGAGTTACTAGGCTAACTGGTGGATTTCCGGGCAGCCAACACGGACTTAAAAAGTTCATTGAACAAAATCCACCCCCTAAAAAGGGAGGATCAGCCATTGTCGAGTCTACTCCAAGCTCTTCAAAGAAGCTAAAAGCACCAGAATTGCCTGGAATGATAGCCATTGTCAAGAACCCTAGTTATCCCTTCTATATGTATTTTGGTATTGTCCAAAGAATTACTGATGGCAAGGCTGGGGTTCTGTTTGAAGGTGGAAATTGGGATAGACTCGAGCAAAACCGGTGGTTTCTTGGTCACGACTAGTTACAGCTAAAGTTCTTCAACGTTGTAAAACCTTCTCAAGGAATATAAGGTTTTCATGAGGTTAATCTTGAGCTGCCATCCAAGCAAGAATACCTTTGTTTAATATAATATTTTTGGTGTAGAGTTTGTTTCTAGCTTGACAAACTAGAACGTCACGAAAATGGGCCACCGATGGTGAACCCTGGGTCTGCTATCCTTGAGAGCATGGTAGAGTAGAACAGTTCATGATGTAAATTTATATTCACCTATTATGAGAACTTGCTTTCGCAGTACTTCTTGTATAACAACAACAATAATAATCAACAATTTAACTGGGGTTTTTAGATTTCTCTAAAAGGAGGGCATGTTTGATATTCAATACCGAATAAAAATGAAATGTAATGTGATCAGTGTCCAGCAAGAAATTCATTCGCTTACATATTCTCCAACTTAGTCCAAATCTGGACAAGAATAGATAACTAATGCACGTATCTTATTTCCTCTCCTTTTGTGTACAAACAATCAATGAAAGACATTAATTAGCAGGCTCAAAAAGGACTCAAGTCGAAGATATGAAAGCCAAGAACAAGTTAAAATGTTGTTCCTCAATGCAAGATTCCGCGAGATGTTCAGATACAGCCGCCCAACTGTCAGACGAGAAAATGATCAACAAATAGTAATGGAAAAAAGGAGTTAATAAATGCCAAAGCAAAGATTTGAGAGCTAAAAACGAAGACCAATTATCACTCATTCAAGATCTGGATTCTAAATGGTGGGGATATAGGTACAGGTGCAATCCCGTGCCATAGAAATTGCTAAAAAAATCCTCAATGGATAGCAGTAATATTCCTACTAACCACCAAAAATTCAATTTTTTTATACCACAACTGAAATACAATGATAACTCCTGGATATTTAAATGCTTCAACGGAAAGCCACCGGCACATTGATAATAAAATAATTAAAAGTGGATTTTCACTATCAAGCACAGTTATTAAAACTGGACCGGGAACTGCCGAACCAGATAGTGGACGGGAACTGACAAAAAAGTATGGATAGATCCCTGGTTGAACGGCTCGGGCTCCGAAGAAACTCGCCCCCCGCTCCGTCCAGTCCTAGTCATTAATTGGATAAATAAACAAAGGAACCGGTTGAACCACTCAAAACCCACCTGAACCGGACGGGTTTAAGAGGAACCGGATCCTGTTCAATGTGTGAACCGGATGGTCACCAAAGTACAATGTAAATTTTTATTATCCAATTGCAAAGAGGCTGATTCGAACCTTGGCCTCCTCCTTGAAATTTCACATCATTCACCATTTTGGAATTTGCTAACCTTCAATCTATAATGTGAGGCAAATAAATATATTTCAATTTTCAAAGTACAACGTAAAATTCTTTTTTTTCAATTTGCAAAGAGGATGATTCAAACCTTGGCTTCCTATCTGAAATTTTAGGTCATTGACCATTTAGAAAGCAGGTGAAACTCTGATGTAATATGTGAGCCAAACATATATATCTGGATTTAGCAAAATGGTTTATTTTTGTTTAAAAAATATATTTTAATTAAAATTACGATCTAACAATGACCAACAGGTTCAACCACCGATTCACCGATTCAACCACTGACCTAGTGACTCAATGATTTTCCGGGTCAACCATCGGGTCGGGTCTAATAACTATGCTATCAAGTATTAACTAAATCAAATCGAGGCTAGCTTAGTTCACCTAACATCCGCTTCTTGAAACATCGGCTACTTTAACATATCTTTCCGAAGTAGAAATGAATGAAAAATATATAGCAAAAGTGGAACCAAAGTTTCCAAGGTGTGCTTTGACACCAACAAAAGGAAGAATTGAAGTGACGGGAGAAACTTTCAAGCAAAACAGGGTCCGAAGGACTAAGAGGTGATAATAAATTAATAAACCCATAATATTCCTATAATTATATGTACTCAGTGGTTCTTACATACCAAGATAGCCTCGATCTCTTCTTGAGACACCGGTGTCCTTTTGGGTTGGTCAGAAGCTTTTCCTCCCACAGACATGCTGGATGGAGACCTTGAGAAAAATGTTCGAGAAGCATCCCCTAAGGCAGATGTTTCTTGATGCTGAGATGCAGCACCTGAAGAGGAATCATCTTGAATTAGGTAGATGCAGAAGAAATATTTAACAGTAATCCATGTCAGGGGTGAAACTCAAAACATTTGATCATTTGATGCATAATTAATGCACAGAATTCAATTTCAACATATTAAGGCTCGTAAGTCCAACCACTATTTTGTTCTCCCCTTCTTAATAACGAAAGCCAACAATAAGCATGATAAAACTGTACTGTAAACAATAAATTTCAATACTTCCCAAATGGTTTCAAGGAACTATACCTCTGTGTGTGTGTGTGTGTGGGTGTGTGTGTGAGAGAGAGAGAGAGAGAGAGAGAGAGAGAGAGAGAGAGAGAGAGAGAGAGATCATGCAGCAACAATTCTCAAATGAAATTTCAAACTTGTGTAGAACCAATCCCTGACACTTTACTATAATTAAAATGGAAACAATTACAAGTCCAGGTCTCTACCTGGAGTAGTTGCTCCTTTATACACGAATGTCCAACATACAACCAATTCATCAACCATACTAGCACTCACTGATTTAATTAATTGATCACGGTTTATTTTCCTCCATAACTACACAAGGAATGGAGAAAAAGTTTTGACTGAAGAATAGAAACATCTAGTACAAGATATTTGCTCTAGCTGGGATCATCTTCACACCCTCCAAAAAAGAAAAAATAGCCAAAGCAAAATCTTTTCGTACATCTTAAAAGTATTAAGACTTGCTAGCAAAATTGCAATCCAGTTTTATTTGCCAATATTTCCCATCACGCAAGAGTCCCAAAATATGCATCCATAAATAAATTTGCATTTTCTATACAATTGAATTAAGTATCCAACAAGGACACTCTAAAGTAAACTAACAAAATTCAATATTATAATCATACGAAACTCATTCTGCGGTTAAAACTTGAACATGGACTTATGATATATATCTAACATTCAAATTGCCTTTTTTTTTTTTTCTTTTTGGTACAACGTATTCAGTTTCTAAGATCATGTGTTAATCCAGAAGCATACACTCTTGTACTATTACACAAGTCAGAGAGTAGGCCAATCATTTCTTCCAGTTGACAGAAAAAAAGGTCTACCTCTGTTCCATCTGTTATTAAGTCCTATGGTGGGAGTTCACTTAACAGAACATCAATGCAAGCTTTTTTCAAAAGCAGAAAATATGCAAGTATGCCCAATGCCCCTTCAACAAAAAATTGTTCATTCAATGCCCAGTCATTTCTATAGCTCAGAACTAGCTTCTCATTTTGTGCTACCTCGATTTACACAGTTACACTCACATATATAACTTTGTGGGCATCCAATTCTGTTTATTGATGCTTGATAAACTTCTCAAGAAAACAAAATAAAGGCATTTTGAGTTCGAAATTGTCATGTATCTAATATCAAGGTTCTAAAATGCATAATCCGTGATAATGCTTTTCGGTCGAGCATCAAGCATTAGAAGATGTGTGCTTATACGAAGCATATGTATAATTATGTGTTTTCCAATTTTTAATATTATAAACTAATAAATAAATTAAATAAAATAATGCATTCTTTGAACTTTATATATAATCTTTAAATTTTCAAAAAAAATTATATATTGTTCAAAATCATAAATACTACAATTACTTGAAATTTATAAATATTCTTCAAATTCTCAACAAAAAGATATTACTCAAAATCATAAATATTACAATTACTTGGTAATCAATTCATACGATTAGATTAGACACCAACATCAAATTAAAAAATCCTATCTTGTCTAGCTCTTTATTGGATTCCAATTTAATCTTCTCTTCTTCATCCAAGTCATCTTACATGTTATCCGATGCAAAATCATCTTCATCGGGCTCTTTTATTTGAACTTGAGAATTTTTATTACCTCTTGTAGGTGATAAGATATCATTATCAACCTCCTCCTCCTCATAACCATCAACCATTTAAGATTGTGCATTACTAACATTACTTACTAGTAAAACTAGAGAAAGACCGAATAAGAATGAGGCTTGGGCTTGATATGAATAGTTTGCAACTCTACGAAAAATTTATTTTGATTTTTAATTTTTTAAACGTCAAAATCTTATAGATTGCTGTATATAATTCATGGGCTTGGGTGATGTGGGGCCAATTTGATGTTGTTGGGTTCAATTTACCTTTTTAAGTTATAAAAATGAGCAGGACTTTGTTAGACCAATTTTAACATAATTTTTAACGCAAATAAAAAAGAATTTTAGCCTTCAAGTGTGCATATGCGGTCAACGAAATAGATTGACCGCATTATCACGTGCATATCCCATATGCGAGGCGTTTCGAAAATGCATCAAGCATATACGGACATTTTCGAACACTGTCTAATATATCCAAGACAAAAGAACTCTAAAGGCAACAACATAATGATTTACAAGTTGTGGAACCAACCATATGAAAAAGGTCTAGAATTTCCTGTTCAAGTCTGCATAAATCACAATTCACTACACATGATGCCTAATGAATAATAAGACAAACTGTCCTCAAACAAATGAATTAGAAAGTGGATCCCAACCATTGGCATTTTTATTAAAACAGACTGCAGTAGTGAATGGGAGAAGCTAAAAGGACCAAATTTAGGTGTAAAATGGCAACCATAAAGTAATAAAAACACTTTTACTTCGGAGAAACCCAGTGATGCAGCCACATATGCACCTGTGGATGCACCACTGGAGGAGTTGCCGAGAAGGGGACTCATGGCCTGCTTGGGTGGGACTCACTTAAGTTCTTCTAACTTAAGCGCCAAGCTACCTAATTAATTAAGTTTCTTAAGGACTTTATGCTACCTAATTTCTATTGCTTTAGAGGGGCGGACCGAGACCATTTTTCTTGTGGGGTAAAAAATGAGAATTCAAAAATGTTTAGATTAAAAAAAATAAACTCAAAAGAGGAAAACTTTAAAAAAAAAAAAAAAAAAATTGTGGGGTCATTTGACCCCACATGACCCCATGTGGGTCCACCCTTGGCTTTAGTAGTTGTTAGTTGGGTTCTTGAAGGATTCCTAATTCTTAAAGGATCCCTATATCAATTAGGATTTTATAGTTGGGAGTTATTTAAAGGATTGTTCTCCTTTCATTATTTTTTTGATGTTTTAATTAAAAAAGCTGAAGATTTTTTCTTGAAAAGTTGCATATTGGCTTTAATTTGTGTGCAAATTATTGTTCAAGAAAGTGCCATTCTTGATTATGCTTCCTGCTATGTTACCTAGTATCCAAGCATGACTACATCTAACTTAACTGTTGTTAAGTACTAATCACAGGTAGTTCTATGAAAACATTGTCAAGTTTTGTTGGCTGAACTTTTCAACTTAACCCTTTAGGATCGAGATGTTTTATATATGAGCACCTCAATCCAATATCTAACAGTCTTTACTAGAGTGGCAGACCCTGTCTTACTTGGAATGACATCTTGAAAGATAATAATGAACAAATAAAGTTGATTTAGCAAACACTTTGAAAAAGAACAGACACGTGTGCGGTGTTCTACACCTATCATAATATATGTCCTTGACCTGCATTCTTGTTTGAATATTTTATATGGAATAATACCTGATTCTTACTAATTAACAGTAATTTAAAAGAAAAAACTGTAATCTGCACATAGATGTTATGGTCCGATACATCCATCCCCAGCACCTGATATGTATCATAACAGATTATATTCATAACTAAACATATTTTACATTCTACACGCAGATAAAAGGAATCTATTAAGTAATAATTGAAAAGGTAATTACACTTGCAATATCACAAACATAAGTCACTTCCCTAACCATCAGAAATTGAGATAACCAACCACCAGTACAATATATTAATCAGAAGATACAATTCTTCAGAGCCAAAACTCTTTTACAGGATTTATTCTTTTGAGACATTATATTTATCGAGACTTTGACTTTCCTACAAAATTGATATAATTAAGCATGATTTCCACAGTAAATTAACAATTCAATTTAAGAAAGCAAAATCAAACAAGAAAACTCATAAATTTATTACATGCACTTTATAGTATCAAAAGTAGGTATTACTTCCCAGACCATTAGAAACTGAGATAACCAACCTATACAACATCATATTAAACGGAAGATAAAATTCTTCATAGCCAACACTCTGCAACAGGATTCTGATTATACCAGATATCATAATTATCAAGTCTTTGATTGTTTTGAAAATTTGAGATCGAGAAACATTATTTTCCATCAAAAATAAAAAATTCCATTATAAAAAAAATAAAAACAAAAAAATAAATATACCAATTTACTATGTGTGGACATAAACACAGAGACACCAACTCTAGTATATGTAAACATATGCATACGTGTATACGTGGTAAAAGGAATTACCGGAGGAGGATTTGGGATGTCTTTGAGGAAATTTGATGCGAGGGATTCTCTTCATCTCTGCTTGCAACTCTGTGTTTTCTTCTCTCTCTCTCTTCTTCTTCTTTTTTCTTTTTTTTTTCCTCTTTATATAAAGAATGTTTCAATTTGTTTTAGGCCACGTTTGATATTGTTTATTCTCCATGGAAGTTGAAAATTATTTTCCAAGTTATTGCATGTTTGATTGGCCAAAAATTCCATGAAATTGGTTTTCCTTCTTGAGCCCCCACCACTTTGGAAGAAGAAAAATAGTTTTCTAGGCTGCTTTTTTTTTTTTTTTTTTAAATTATTTTCTCAATGGTAACAAATTATATTTCTTTACTGAACAATTTTCATGAAAAATAAAGCCAAATAAATACCAAAAGATCCAAAATTTCAACATTTTTTAAGTAGGAAATTATTTCAATCAAACACAATTAATTGACAATTCTCAGTAAAACAAGTTCTAAGCAATTCAATTCTCTAAAATTCATTTTATTTCCACTCAAATTTCATTCTTGCAATCAAACGGACCCTTAATGAAAAGTTTAAAATAGAATGAGTTAGTTAAGTTGACTAGTAATTAAAATCTAAATTTTAAATTTAGTCAAAGTGAACAATTAATTTTAATCACACTACATTTCAACAACTTCTATCTATTATGAAAAGAGAGAATATAAGTCAATAAACTTATGTATATTATAATGAAAACCAAAATCATATATTTATAGATAAGGATTATGGATACAATGGTAATAAATTCTAGGGTTGCAAGGATACAATTGTTATTCACTAATAAATTTAATATGTACGACACTCTCCCTTAAATGACACATTATAAAATATATGTCTCGTTGAAACCTTGTTAGACAAAAGCTCGATAGGATAAAATGCCAACAAATGAAAAAAAGGATAAAAATAATTTAGAGTAGTAAAGTGTTGCATCGTTAAAACCTTGTTAAGAAAACTCCATTGAACAAAACTTAATCGAATGAAAAAGAGTACAGCTACCCCCACCCCACCAATTTCAATTATTGTATCAAGCGATCAATTCTTATACGTCAACGTCTTCAAAAAAATTCAGTGAGACAAAACTTGATGATTGTAGTAATATAATGATTCAAAAATAGCTCTTGTCAATCTCTTCGAGAGTCTCGTATATATCAGAATATTATTTTGAGGGTAAATGTCTTGTATGTCATGAACATTCATCACACAAAGAATGTCACAAAAGTTGACTCATTAAAAACCTTGCCAAGAAAATCCAAAAGAACAAAACCTCGATCAATGGAAAAATAGTACAAAGCGTATTTACTTCCCCACATGATAATATTGCTTGAATTATATTCTTCAAGCATATTAAATCTTTCAAGTTAACATTAATAGTCATGTCAAATAAGTTTGTTATAATCAAATTTATTATATGTATGTCAAATTTCATACATTGTTAGACTAATAAATTAGAGACTTGTTATTACATCTACTACATGATAATTTATCTATTTACACAATTTTTCGCGAAATTCATTATGAAGAGTCATATATTTCATATTACAACTTTATTTTTTCTATATTTATTTCGCATAAGTATACACCTTTAGGTGTTCAGACTGTAGATTCAGAAACTTCAGGTTTCTTTAGTAATTCAATTTTATTAGGATCGTGTCTAGAAATTTAAGTTTTTCTAGTAAATCAATTGTAATATGATCGCGTCATTTTATTTGGCCAATTATTACTTCGATTGATATATTTCAATAAATTTATTTTAATTTCCTCTCTATTTATAATATGAAGCGGTACATTATGTACAAGGGTGTTGTCGACAACCTTTTCTGTTCGATTCTATTTTTTGTAACGACATAACTTATTGAAATATCTCAATTTTTAATATATCAAATACCTGAACCTCTTCTGAATTTTATAATTTGTTATGTCTAAATACTTATCAAGAGTATATGCCTCCTTAATGAGACTATCTTTGTTAATTGCTTCATTTTCCTTTGAAGATTTTTATATTAGAAACGAGTGTATTCACGTTTCAGACGTATCATAGGTATATCAAATATAATATTAACTAATTGTCATTCGAGACGCTAATTCAAGTTGAAGCATTTAAAATTGATGTATGAGATATTGTTAATCTCCTTGATCAGTAAATGAATATTTCCAAGTTCTTAATTCCTGCCCCTAATGTTGAGAAAATTTTCCAGTCAATTGACAATAATCAACAAACTACTTTATAAAATATAATCCATTTGAGATAAAGATTCAAACTATTCAATTATTCTCAACATTCTTTACTTTTCATCTCAATGTAATGTGATGAATTAATTGCACTATCAAATAATCTGATGAAGAAATTAAGCTCCTATCATAAACAAATAACAATATGGAGAACCATGATATTTGCATGATGTGTAATAGCATTCCTTAAACAGAAATGGAAAACACTTTGTTCTCAATTATTTGGAGGCGTTTAACAAGCAACCATGTTAAATCATTTATCGACATCTTAACTAATACTTATCAATAGGTTGATATTTAGGATAATTAGGATTAACAAGACACATCGTCTTAATTGTACAATCTGAAAATTACGCTCATAATTTAAAATTTGAACAGTAATTTCGCAGACTTCAAGTTACGAACATTGTTCAATCATCTAGTACATGTATCAAATCTATTGTATACAAATAATATTTTGATGATCAACGTGGAGGTTGATGATGCCCCATTTATCACCCTAATTAATTTTCAAAAATATAGAAAATCATCTCCCTATTTTAGTCAGTGATATTTAATGATCAATTGTCGATAAATGGAACAAATAATATATAGAAATTCATTGGATTTAAGAATTTTCTGGTTGTTCGTTGAATATATATTTTAATTTTTTATTTCGCATCATTATTAATCTAATGATAGTCTAACTAATCATGTCAAACAATAAAATAAAATTGAATTTATGGTATCAGAGCCATGTTGTTATCTTACTCATATCATGATAATTTATGATTACTAAGTACTGGAAGAAATTAAGGAAGAATATCTCTTAATCATGTCATCTGCAGAAAGCTCTAATCCTTTCTCTTTACTTAAATCTTGTCCAAGATCCTCTTCTTCATCAACTTCCCTTGGAAAATCTGATGCTTCTAAGATGGA
>CAIGRT010121716.1:0-29191 GCA_903798405.1 Fraxinus platypoda | reverse complement strand
GGTTAAGCAAAACCATGAATCCCAACCATGTTTTTCTTCCAAAATTTTCGAGTGTTTATGTTTTCTTATTTTGTAGGGTTTTAATTAATTTTTCTTATTTTCAAAATCAAAATCTTTATTGTGTGTTCCTTTTCATTGATAGAATTAAATTGATTTAAGTTGTGTAATCGAAAGTAAACATTTCTCGAGAGATCGACAATCCGGACTCAAAAAGTCCACTTTATTACTTGAACATGACACGTGCACTTGCGGTATATAATTTTAGCGAACACTAAACTTCCCTATCATTTAGGAGTGCCCTCAGCTCAGCTGGTTAAGGTAGTGGTAATGCATTCTGAACCTAATTCTGATTGATTTTTTTGTCATTTCTCTTATTTCTCTTTGCTCACTTCTTCATTATCTGAAGGTTTTTTCGATCTTGGGATCCAATGATAGAAGCTCGATTTCTTCAAAATCTTGCATAAAGTACTAATAAATAAACAAGAGAGATTAAATGTGTAATTAATAGCCTAAAATAAAAATAAAAAATTTCTAATCGTATATGAATTAATAAACTAAAATTAAATCATTTACTTCCCAACAACGGCATCAAAAATTTGTTCGTAAAAATCCGACGAGCGTACGGGTCATTGACAGTAATAGATTTGATTAGTTGAGAGTATCATTATAGGGAATAAATTTCAATTCAAGTTCACTAAGTTTGTGTGAAATTTGAATTATGTAACATAATAGAGATTTTGATTTTGTAATTATTCTAAATTAATCTAAAAATATGAAAAAGAGTTGTTTGTATCAAATTATGGATGATTGTATTGGATTTCAAGTCTGTTTGTTGCTATCTATTTCAAGTCTGGATTTGTAATCTACTCTTATTAATGCGTTCTTGACAATCGATGAAGTTAATGTATTTAACTTTCTTTTTCAATATAAATTAATTTTATTCTAATCATGACTTTAGTATACTCCTAATACGAATTCGAATGTTTAGACTACATTAATTTTTTAGATAATTCATACAATTGTACACATGATAAATGTTATTCCTAATATCTATTGTACATATGTTTATTTTCACATGTTATAAACTTATTATGAGTCTCTCAATACTACAACAAACAACTAATTATCTAATTGTCAGCTACGTAATTAAACTGTAAAGCCCCGAAATTTTTTTATAAAATAGAATTAATTGTTTTAAATGCTATATTTTATATATTTAGTTGAAGGATTATAGAGAAATAAGTTTTAAACTTTTATTTTTTTTGGGTCAAATAATTAAATTTTAATAAAAGAAGAATTAGTATAATAATTATGGGCTCGTTGGATAGCTCGCAATTAATCATTTATTTTAGGCTCGAGAAAAATTCAATTCGAATGAGCGAGGCCCAAATTATCAAGGTCGAAAGACATTGTCTTAAATTGTAATTTATTAGAGCTAATTAATTAATTTAGAATTTAAGAGTGACACATGTATAGAGTAAGTCAATTGGTAAGTCGTTAATTGGGTTTTATTAAATATTAAAAGGAAAGGAAAGAAAAAAAAAAGTAATAGGTAGCCACGTGTGTAGAGTTGTTTAAAGGTTGTCAATTAATTTTATTTTACTATCATTGATTTGCCTTGATTTTAGAGAATTGATAGGGATAGGTTGCCATGTGTATATTGGATGGAAAGAAAGTAACTTTTGTTTGTATAGATTACCGGGATTGGGAATTCTTTTGGGGGTAAAACATGGCATCTTACATATTTTAGGCCTATCAAAAATTCAATTTCCTCTTTCAACCTTAAATACCATGTAAAAGAAATCATTATCTGCCTAAAAGAGGGGGAAAAAAAAAAAAAAAAAAAAGAAGAAGACATGGATACGTGTTACGGGCAACACGTTGAAATTGAAGTTTTGGAACGTGATTGTAGTTTTACTTTTCAAATTTATTTGATCTAACGATATAGGATTATGAGGTGCAAGTGGTTTATCCCGTTTATTTAATTTTTATGTTGATAAATATTATACTAATGAAAGCTACGATATGATATGATATGTTATGTTATGTTATGATATGATATGTAATGGTCATCCGGTACCAAATATATGATATATTTGAGCTTTTATCGGTTTCTAAAGATATGATATGACGATATGATATTTTTGACACGTGATTTAATATTTTTATTCGGAATTGCACCATTAATTCGTGTCCTACTTAATATTCCTATATACTCACCCATTTTTCCCTATCTTACATGTTAGAACGGATCGTTGGTTGGCGGGCGATGATGTGCAATCGTGGTACCTGGATTTATGGAACTCAATAAAAATAATCTAGTGTAATAAGACATTTTTTTTTAAATTTCAGCAATTTCTTAGTTTTATTTCGTAAAGATTTTATTTACAAATTTAAGACATGTTTATTGGGTTATAAATTTAAAACTATGTTATGCTTTATTAGTGGAATTAACATTTTATTATTTATCTAATAAATGCGATATGCATGTTTTTTTTAATATTTTTTTGGTTATGAGTTTTATTAATTAAATTGTGCATGTTAATTTCATATGTTTACACCGTTAAAGTTAATAGTTTTGGTAGCAATTTTAAAATTAAATTTTGGGTCGTTACATAAACAATGCAATGGGTATAGATGAACCGATTGCTTGGAGCATTCAATTGCATAAGAAAGGTCGATCTCAATTGCTTAACACCATGTAATCGTTAAATGTACAACCGCTAGTGACGATTCATTTTCCTATGTTTGTGCCTATTTTTGTAGCACAAAAACAGGTTTTCACAAAGTCGTGAGATCATATATGGGGGTTGACGCCTGCCCAATGCCGAAAGGTCAATAAAGTTGGTGATTTGATGATAGGGGGATTGATTGGAAATCTAAGACAAAAAAAACTCCTTATTAGATTTCCAATAAAAAATATTTATAATAAAAAATGTTAAACTACTAGTCTAGAATTAAAATAAATAAATATGTTCATCTTCATTCAATACAAAACAAATATAGCCTAGCATTATTTCATATAAATTACAAGGAGAATAAAGAAAAATCATCACTTGGATCATGAAATAATATAAAAAATTCCAAGGTTCAATTCTTCAAAATTTTGATGTATTGGCCTTCAATTCTTGCTAAGATTTGATATCCTCTCTTAAAGGTGATGGTTTTGCCTCTTCTTCTTTATGAATTTGATGATGTAATTGTCTATAAGAGGGTAGAGAGATTCTTTAAATTTGCTGCCCAAGTTTTGAATTTATAGAGGTCCAAAATTAAGGTAGAAATTGTGTACCAATTTAAAACCAAGAAGAATTTTGATTTAAATAGGAAGTTGTAAAACTGGTCCTCGAAGAAACTCCGCGTGCGCACCGTTGACTGGGCCAAACCCGTGCCATTTTGATGAATGACTCGGTATAAATTGCCCTGTGCGGACTTTTTTGGACACATACGTGCCTGTAACTTTCAGTTGGTTACGTTTTAGTCCCCAATTTTGCCTCATGAACATCTTGAGTCCATTTTTATATAATTTCAGTCCAATTAACTTTCAATTGCATCCAATTTAGCCCCGAAATTCTCCAATTATCGATCTTAAGTCCAAATCATCTTTTTGATTTGTGTAATTTATTCCTCGAACTTTTAATTTACTCTGTTTTCTCCCATTTTCGCTCTTTTTTTCCAATTTCATCCAATTGCCTCGAGTTTTACCTATCAAACACAATTAATACATAATTAATCTCTAATCCATCAAAATCAACAATAATTGATCTCGTTTAATGTCCCAAATAAATGTATAAAATACACTTATTAGCCATTCAATAGCATCGCTCACTTGAAGACAACTCATGAAACCTTCCTATTTTCAAATGTGACCTAACTCATGACTGTCTCGTCCTACAAGAAGATCGTTCCACCTTTTCTTCACTTTTTAAGGATGTTAGCTGCTTCACTTTTAGATTGTTACAATTTGCTCAACGTATTATTGTGAATAATAAAAATTAACAGTTGAAAGTTGAAGTGCATGGATCAAATAATAAAATGGAAAGTTACTAAGTACAATTCAAAAAAGGAAATAAACAGATGAAAAGGTCTCAGCCGCCTTATAGGGTTGGTACAAACGAAATAACTACAAAATAAGGCTCGATTAGAGGGGTCGAAGCAAGCAAGTCGATTACTTAAGCTTCGAATCAAGACTGATCAGTAGCCTCGAAAGTTTTCCTTCTAGTTCTTCAATTGTTTTAAAGAAATTGATGACAGTAGAGTCGATTTCCTTGACATCATCCATTCTCAATTTAAAGAAGAACTCGAGGTTGACATCCGAAAGTTTTTAACTGAAAGAGGGACATAGCCTCTTTGATCATTTCAAGCTGAAAGTACTCGACTAGTGTTACGTAATTCGGGATAGTGTGGAATGATGCCCTAAACTCAGACAAGACTTTGGCCACAGCCTCGTCCACTTCGAATTTGTGCCTACTTCACTTAGACTCTATGTAAAGTTTTGAATTTGTGCCTACTTCACTTAGACTCTATGTAAAGTTTTGAATGATAAAAGGATATCAATAAAGAAATTTGGATAGAAACCGTGAACCTTTTAATTGGTTACACAAAAACTTAATTACACAAGAGAGAATGTGATGAATATATACAACAATGGAATGTAATCCTTTCCTAACAAACTTACTAATTACCCTACACGTGAAAGACAAAAAATATAGTGGAGCAATACAATTTGTACAAGATAGCCTAACTTATCTTCTTCTAGAGAATTCTTCTGTTGCATCCTTGTCATCAATCCGACTTAGCCCTTTTCTTGCTGACTGTGTTGATGCTCCAGCTGATTGGAATCCAGCTGCTTCAATAGTCCCCCGCAAGATGGACGGTAGATGTTCATTACTCCCGTCTTGGATAAGCACAAATAGAAACTCTGTGAGCTCAAAGACTTGGTTAAAATATCTGCAATTTGTGAGCTGCTGGGAACATGTTGGGTTATAACGCTACCATCTTGTATCTTGTCTCGAACCAAGTGACAATCGAGTTCAATGTGTTTCGTTCTTTCGTGAAACACGGGATTGGTAGATATGTAAATAGTAGCCTTATTGTCACAATTTAGGATGGCAGCTTCAGGGTGCTCGATCCTTAGGTCCTTAAGTAAATATCTGAGCCAAGTTAGTTCACAGCAAAGATTCCCCATTGCCCTGTACTCAGCTCTGCCGAAGATCGAGACACTACATGTTGTTTCTTTGATTTCCATGATATCAAGGACTTGCCAATGAATACACAATAACCAGTTACTGACCTTCTGGTGTCTATACAAGCTCTCTAATCTGAATCACAATATCCCTCTAACTGTGTTCTTGATTTTATAGGATAAAATAGCCCTTGACCTGGTGCTCTTTTAATGTACCGTAACACCTTATGAGCAGCATGTAAGTGTGGAACTCTAGGACTTCCCATAAACCGACTTAATGATTGAACTGAATATGCAAGATCAGGCCTGGTGATGATCAAATATAGTAATCTTCCTACCAATCTCCTGTAAAGTGATGGTTCAGGTAGTAGCTCCCCTTCATCTTTGCTAAGTTTTACATTTTGGTCTAAAGGAATTCTGGCAGGGGCAGAACCAATGGTGCCTGAATCCGCCAAGATATCTAAAGCATATTTTCTTTGACATATGTGAATTCCATCTTCAATTCTTGCTACCTCAATACCTAGAAAGTATCTCAATTTCCCTAAATCCTTGATCTTGAATTTATCATTGAGAGATACTTTGAGTTCATTGATGGTATCAACACAATTCCCAACACTATTATATCGTCAACATAAACCAAAATGGCAATAAATAGATTACCAGTCAACTTGGTGAACAAGCTGTAATCTGCCTTTGATTGAACATAACCCTATTTGATAATAAAATTGGAGAGTTTTGAATGCCACTGGCGTGAAGCTTGCATCAATCCATAGATACTTTTCTGGAGTTTGTAGACTTTGTTCCTGTTTGCATTGGGATAACCAGGAGATAACTCCATATTGACATTCTCATCCAGGTCACCATGTAAGAAGGCATTATTCACATCAAATTGACACGTTCTATCCTTCGATTGCTGCAACTGCTAGTAAGGTCCTGATGGTGATTAACTTGGCCACTGGAGAGAATGTTTCGTGGTAATCAAGCCCATCCTGCTGTGTGTATCCTTTAGCTACCAAACGTGCCTTGAATCTTTCAACACTGCCATTTGCATTGAACTTTACTTTGTAAACCCACTTACATCCTATAGCCTCTTTGCCAGGTGGTAGATTGGTCAAAGTCCAAGTATCATTAAGTTCTAGAGCTTCAATTTCAGCCTTTATGGCAGCACACCATTTAGGAGAAGATAAGGCTTCTTGATATGTTTTAGGCTCTGTGTGGTTTATTATTGAAGTAGCAAAGACACAGTGACAAGTAGACAATTTATCATAGGAAATACTATCATTAAAGGGCAAAATACTACCTGTAACATCAGTTCCCTTTTTGCTGTCGAATTTTTGGAGTGGTTGCAGGAGTTCTTTGAATTCTGCTGGACCTGTGAGGTAAGTGACTAATGACAGGTGGATTTAGTTCAAAGATATTAGTGGTAGGTTGTTCTTCATTTTGATTGGTATTCTCATGAGAATTTGAGGGTTCAGAATGGTTTAGAAAATCATGTTCTACCTCTCCGTTATTGTTTTTATCAAACATGGGAGTTATGGGATCATTGTTGATCACAGGATTTTGTGTAAAACTTAGGTGGTTGAAAACAGTCAAATGAGTATTCTTGTTGGAATCAATGCTTCTAAAAGGAAAAAAAATTTCGTGAAAGATAACATTTCTCGAAATAAACACTTTCTTAGTTTCTAAATCCAGCAATCTGTACCCTTTTGTCCCAAATGGATAGCCAATGAATGCACACTCCCTGGATCTGGGACCAAATTTGTGTCTGCCACTGGTAAGAGTTGTGGCAAAAGCTAGGCAACCAAAAACCTTTAAATGACTATAGTTAGGCGTGGTTTGAAGCAACAATTCAAAAGGGGTTTTGTTGTCTAAAATTGGAGTTGGTGTCCTGTTTATTAAGTATACTGCCGTTAACACAAAGTCATTCCAGTATTTTAGAGGAAGTTTACTCTAAAATTGTAAGGCCCTTGCCACATTCAAAATATGTTGGTGTTTTCGTTCCACCACGGCATTTTGTTCCGGTGTTTCAACATAATTCCTTTGGTGCACTATGCCTTCTTTTGAATAAAAACTTGTCATGTTGAACTCTCCTCCGTTATTAGTTCTAATGGTTTTGATTCTAGTCTCAAACTGATTTTCAACCATGGCACAAAAGTTTTGTAAAGCAGTGGTGGCATCAGATTTAAAAGGCAGCATGTAGATCCTTGTGCATATACTAAAATCATCCACAATAGAAAGGAAATACTTAGAGCCATCTCTACTTACTTTATTACAGGGTCCCCAAATGTCACAATGGATTAAGTCAAAACATTTTCTTTTCTTACGGTGACTGGTATTAAAAGGTAATTTGAGTTGCTTTGCTAAGGGACAAATAGAACAATGACTTATATTGGGAGACACAAGGAGATTTTCTTCCGAGGTGAAATCAGAACATGAGAAATGGCCTAATCTGTAGTGCCATAAAATAGAATCTTCATTATTCTTTAGGTCGAAAGGTCCTGAATATAGCAATAATCAGCAAAGAAAATAAGGCAGCAATTCTGAGTTGGAGCAAGTTTCCTTGCTGAAATTAAATTAAAGGAAAAACTAGGAATGCAAAGCACATTATGCAGAGTGATGTCTTCAGAAATTTTAACAATCCCAATGTGTGTTATTGGGGCGTTTTCTCCATTTGGTAATCCCACACAATAAGAGACATTAGCTTGAATGGATGTAAAAAAAGAAGTGGAATAGATCATGTGATATGTAGCCCCAGTGTCAAGAATCCATGGGATTTCAGAAATGTTTCCATGATCATAATGAAAAGATGTTAAACTTAGTGATATACCAGACATTTTGTGATTAAAATTATCTGATTGTGATGGATTGGCAGGTGTCTGAGAATTGTTTGGTGAGGAAGAAAGTTGTTGAGGATTCGTTCCTAGGCTGATGAGTGCCAATAGCTGAGAATATTGTTCCTGACTTAAGAATACTTGGCCCTTTTCCTTCACTACTTCCCGACTGGATGTTGTTTCTGTAGAGACCATGTTAACAGCAGCTTTACCTTTGTTATTTAGCATGTGCCTTGGCGGATATCCATTCAATTTATAGCACTTATCCACTGAGTGCCCTGGCATTTGGCAATAAGAGCATGATGGCTTGTTAGGATTTGATTTAAAGTATATGTCAAGGGAGTGACCTGCTATTTTGCAATAAGTGCAGTAATATCGGTCCTTTTTTGTGATGAATAGCTTTGGTTTCCAGTTTCTCTGTAGTTTCTTCTGCTCAGAAATGCCATAGAATCAGAATTCACATGGCTTGGATTAGATATTTCTCGCTTCTACTCCTCTTGTTGGATCAGAGTTTCTCTGTAATTTCTAGCTAGTTGCATTATTCACGACTCGTCTCGAGGCTGACCCTCTGCCAAAGCCTGATTAGAGAGGGATAAGATCTGATCTTCCTTAGTCTTCAGCTGTTCCTCCATCTTTTTTTTCCTTTGGTTAGAAAATGAGACCTCTTTACATGTAAGTAATACCTATGTGTGAGGTTCTTATAATTAGCCTACCGACCTCAAAGCCTCTCATTCAGAACCTTTGCAAAGAAAGAAGTAATGACTATTTGATCCTTCATTCTTGAAGCTTCCGTCTTCAGTGCTTCGTTCCCACATTCCCCACTATCTTCCAAATTATGAAGGCGCAAAGGATCCAAGTCCATCCATTTGAGTTAAGCTGGGTTAGCTCGATCCAAAAACTATTGTACACCTCCTAGACAATGTGGTGAAGAGAGAATCTTAGTTTCAATCCTAATTGATAGAAGTTGAAGGTAATATAGAAAATCAGCAGCCAGTCAACTGTATTTGTAGTTTGAGCTATTTGTTATGTGGAATATTTCATGCTCTGGAGATAAATCTTCTTCGGTCAAGTTGGACAATAATTTTCATGTGGCCTATTGGGTATCAATAATCACTGATGCTACCAAAAATTGCACCTAGTGAATTCCGGCTTGACGACTAATAATGAGCACGAACGTGATCTTTTGGTACCTGAAACCAAGGAGTCAAGGTTTGTCCTCGTCGTCCCTCCGATACTTAAGTCAAAGAGAGAATAGAGAGAAAATATATGTTGAAAATATTTGTGAAAAAGTGTACCTGAATAAGGGATGAGAATGATGTACTTATAGAGGTAGGTAGTGGAGTTTTAGAAGGACTCATATCCTTATTTTCAGGAAATAGTGTTGGGATAAGTGTTGTATAGGAGTTTTCTTCCTTATTTAAAGTACTTGCAAGGAAAGACTCCTTGTTGGCCTAGAACTCGTGAGCAATCAGCAATTGGATGGGCTTAGGATTCTTTCTGGATGAGGACTAGTGACGCTTGATCACAGAGTGTTTTGAGATTGACCAAGTAAATTTCTCGAGCATTACCACCCCGATGAGTGCTAATGTAGATTTTGGGGCCGATCCGTGAAGCCTGTCCTCGAGCTATCTCGAGGACATTACATACCCGAGAACTAAGGTCCACAAATCGAGAGATGGGGCCCTTGGAAGTCCTCGTGCTCGAGATGACTCCGTAAATGACAATATCAGTAACCCCCGTACATCCATTCCTAGGGCTCGGGAATCAAGTGTGGATGCAAGGTAAGCTCGACGATACTAGTCATCGAGTGGATATTCATCTTCTTGGTCAGGCTTGGGGGCGTTTGATGACACAGTTATTGGCTTTGAATGGTCGGGGGTTAATAAATGCGGCAGTGGACAGGGGTCGTTGGATGTTTGACACGTGGCCAGATCCAATGACCCAGGTGGCGACCCTTGGCCTCCATATTCAAGGCCTATAAATATCCCTTTCACATTTTCATTTTTCACTTTTTACTCACTGTAAAAACTTCTCTGCAAGGTCGTGCTCGAGCAATCTCCTTAGGAAATCCTTGGGGCTTCTAGTGATTTTGAGGTAAGGTTCGAGACTTTAAGCTATTTCCTTAGTTATCGTCGAGTTATGTCGAGCGGTGAGGGTACTGATAGTTCGGGAGGTAGCGAGGACATGGGAACATCTTTGATTCCAGTAGCTATCCCCTTAGATGCCCGACCTAGGAACCTGGGTAACATCGAGTTCAAGGCTCCCGACGACCCATGTAGGTTTAAAGAGTACTTAGCCGTGGTAGTAGCCCGAGAGTTCGGGCTAATGCCTGAGTACGACATTAGGTCGCCTGACCTCAAGGATAGAATGAGGCAGGCTCGGGTAAATGAGTTTGTGATGTTTAGAGACACCTTGAAGGCCGGGTTTAGGAGGCCCCTGCACCCCTTCTTCTTAAACCTAATGGTCGAGCACTCTATGTGCCCGGGGCAACTAGTGCCCAATGGGTAGAGGATGCTCCTATATTTCTTCATAGCTTGTAGGTATTTGGGTTTCGAGTCCTACGTCGACCTTTGTCGAATGGTGTTCGACCTCAAGCAACTCCCCCAGTACACATGTTTTGCATACCTGTCTACCCGAGGAGGGTTTAGGGTCCCGATCATGCCGAGCTCACTTAAGGGTTGGAAAGAAAAGTGGTTTTACGTCGTTACTCGAGATATCGACTTTCCCTTTTGGTCGGAGTGGGGTGTTCCCGACATCGCTAAGTTTTGTGAGGGTCAAACATACTTTGAGTCTTTAGAACATCATAGGTAGATGCTCGAGGACCTCGAACCTTTGGTGCTAGACATGAAGGCCATCTTCGAGGACGAAGTGTTAGAACTTGCCGATGTGAGAGGTATTGAGGGTAGGGTCTTTTATTCTTTGTATCCTCGTGCTCATATTCTGGACGATATGGCTAGGCTAATTACTTAACTCGTTTTTGTAGGAATGTCTTTTGACCCATCTGCTCTGCTTAGGCAGGTCAATACCAAGGCCAAGGCACCTCAGCCGCAGCCCGGGGTCTCCAAGAAAGGGCACAAGAGACCTCGAGTCTCTCAACGTGATGATCGCCCTCGAGGGCCAGGGGAGAGTTCTCAGTCTAGGCCACAAGCCCAGAGCCCTCGACCTACTCGACCACAGGCATCGTCGCTTAGAGAGCTTCCTCCTCAACAAACCCCTGAGGTTGTAGACCTCGAGGATGACTGCATACCACCTGTAGCCTCGATCATCGAGGATTTTGAACGATGCCACTTGGTCCCGAGCATAGTGGCCAAATATCGAGGGGACGTTGGGTTCGACGAAGGGGATGAAAGCTCTCGAGCTTCTGACCTTGAAGGTAAAAGTACTGGTATTTGTCTCATGTATTTTTCTCGACGTTCACACAAGCTCGTCCTTTTCTACAGACCCTGAGTGTTACTCGAGGCCTCTCATTGCAAGGGATGGATGAGTCTCATAAGATGGCCGGGCATGTTGAAGTCATCGAGCTAAGGGATAAGAAGTTGGCCGACCTTAAACCAAGCATGAAGCTATCTCGAAAGAGCGTGATGAAGCGAGGAATGAGCTGAGGAGGGCTCGAGATGAACTTGGTATTGCCTAGGACGAGGCCGAGGAGGCTAAGTTGGAGCTCGAGCGCATATGGAAAGAGCACGAAGCTAAGTTGGCTGAGGTCAGGGCGAGAGCTTGGGAGGAGTTCAGGACGTCCAAAGAAAGTGATAAACTCAAGGCTGAGTATGCTTCGGGGGCATACCTCCACACCTTCAAAGAAGCCAAAGCTATCTTCGAGCAAACCTTCCCAACGTTTAGCCCGATAATCTGAGGATCGTGGTTTAAATTGCAGAGACTCTCGAGTTGTCTGAGACTGAGGAAGCCACCAATGAGGACGACGAGGAGGACGACGTCGAGGTTGATGTTGAGGCCCCTGCTCCTAATGACCGAGATTAGGAGCAATGTTTTTTTATGTAATAAATTTTTTATATTTTGTTCAAGTACATTGCCCGAGCTTATGGGTTGTTTTTTAGCTGATGATCAAGCAAAATACTCGATGCTTAGTTTTGGTCTTTGTGTTTCTCGATCTTTTGTCGCTCACTATTCCAATGATCATTTTAGTTTTTACGCCCGACCATATGATCGAATCGACACAATGAGCCCGATCAAACGAATAGCTTCATGAATATCCTCGAGCCTTATAGATGAGGTCTTGACGAAATTTTACTTTCGACGATTACATAATTATTGATCATGATAAGTGGGCAAGTTTTGGTCTCGATGACTTTATGATGAATGATCTTGACGACCAGATGACTAATCGGCTCCTTGACCTTCTAATCTTGATGACTTAACTCATAATTTTGAAGTATCGAGCTTGAAGACTACTCGATCAAATAATTTTTTGGTAGTCCTGGGCTTCGATGATAAGTTTTGAACTCTAGGATTGCTTAATGATAAATCTTTAGTAATGAGCTCGACGATATCTCACTTATTTAAAGTATTGAGCTCATTCATGGCTTAATTGATCTATTTTT
Source organism: Fraxinus platypoda (assembly GCA_903798405.1). Classification (NCBI taxonomy): domain Eukaryota; kingdom Viridiplantae; phylum Streptophyta; class Magnoliopsida; order Lamiales; family Oleaceae; genus Fraxinus; species Fraxinus platypoda. Next base: position 16,619 of record CAIGRT010121716.1, on the reverse strand, counting down.
AGTAAGTTGATCTCGACGACATAGTGATTAATTTTTAAGTATCGATCCCGAGGACTACACAATTTTTGAGTGGTCTCGAGGACAAGACCTTTCATCGATCCCGAGGACTATTTCAAGATTTCCCAATCCTGAATTGACCTTTTGGCAAATGGTCATGCTCGGATACTTTTGGAGGTGCCTGTAGGTGGCCAGTTTTAAAGTGCCCGCTCAAGATGGGTCTTTAAGTCCCTGTTAGTGACAGGTCTTTTGACGTGGGTGCTCATGGCATGTTTTGAGGTGTTCGCTCACATCATGCTGTGAGGTGTCTGTTCGTGAGGTGTCTTTTTAGAGCTCATACCCATAGCATGTCTCGGAGGTACCTGCTCGTGATAGGTCTTTTTCGAGCTTATGCCCGTAGCATGTCTCGGAGATGCCTGCTCGTGATAGGTCTTTGGAAAAATACTTGGAAAAATATTTGTTGGGGCATTCCCAACGGTTACTTCATATAAGCTCCCCTATGATCTAGAACAAGCATAGGGTCACAGGCTTTGATGAATGAAAGAAAGTAAAAAATGCATGGGGCATGCAAGCCCAATGAGAAATTAAACTAGCTATAAACAAGAAAAAAATGCATAGGGCATGCAAGCCCAAGAAATAAAAGTAAACTTAACTAAATTAAAGAGAAAAGGTGAGGATCTCTATTTGTAATAAATCTTGAGGTTGTCAGCATTCCAAGGCCTTGGTAAAGGTCTTCCGGAAATATCCCTCAAGCTATATTCTCCTCATCGGACTTGTCTGATGACCTCATAACGTCCTTCCCATGCCGAGCCAAGTTTACCCGGGGCATGACCTTCTGCATCGGCCCTTCTGAGTACTAGATCTCCAACTCTAAATTTTCTGGGTCTACCCTTGCTATTCTGATAGGAGGCAACTCATAGTGCTGCATGTTCGAGTGCCTCTTCCAGGAAGTCGAGATGTTCCGTGGTATGTTCCCCGGCACTTTGCTCCAATCACCTTAATGATGGAAGGCTAACTTCAATGGGGATAGTGGCCTCCAACCCAAAAGCCAGCATAAATGGGGTCTCCCCAGTTGTTGTCTTGTGCGAAATCATATAAGCCCATAGTATAGAGGGAAATTCATCGGGCCAGGTACCCTGAACACCTTCAATCCTTGCGCGGAGGTCTTGCAATATAATCCTGTTAGTAACCTCGGCCAAGCCATTGCTCTGAGGGTGTGAGACTGATGTTAGGCGATGATCTATCCCAAGGTTGGTACAAAAGTTCTTGAACTATGCATTGTCAAATTGTCTCCCATTGTCTGTTATGAGCACCTTAGGTATCTCGAACCTACATATGATAGACTTCCAAACGAAAGACCTTAGCTTGGGCTCCGAGATAGTTGCTAGAGATTTCGCTTTCGCCCACTTTGTAATGTACTCTACAGCCACTGCCACAAACTTTAATTGCCCTCTTGCCATCGGAAAGGGCCCGAGAATGTCGACTCCGCATTGCTCGAAGGGAGCCGAACAGTATATGAGGTTGAGCTCTTCAGCGGGAGTATGGATGACGTTACCAAACCTTTGACATTTATCATATTTTTTCACTTAGTCTCAGGCATCTTTCTTCGCGGTTGGCCAATAGTACCCATACCTTATAAGTTTAAAGGCAAGGGCGCGTGCACCTTGATGGTTTCCACATATTCCCTCATGAACTTCTGCCATAGCCTGTGTTCATTATGAGGGTTTGAGGCATCTGAGATATGGAAGTGTAAAGCTGCTGCGATAAAGGACTCCTTGGATCATACAGTATTTTGGTGCTCTAGATCGGACGCTCCTAGCTTCCTTTGGATCCTCGAGGAGATTCCCGTTAGTTATGAATTCAATTATGGGATCCATCCAAGAGGGCCCATTATCAATGTCCATGATGGTTAGTTCTTGACCAATGCTTGGCTCTGTCGCAATTTTGATGTGAACAGTCCTGTCGAGTCCATCTACTGCCATGGACAAAAGTCTCGACAACGCATCTGCCTTTCCATTATCAGCCCGGGTAATTTTCAGAATTTTGTAATCCTTGAATCGTCTCTGAAGATCATGTACTTTCAAATAGTACAAACTCATTTTCTCCTCTTTTCTTTCGAAGGATCCTTCAATTTGTCCAACCACAAGTTGCGAATCGCTGAAGAGCCTAACGTGTTCAATTTCCAAACTTTCAGCAAGTTCAAGAGCAATGACAACAGCCTCATACTCCGCCTCATTGTTGGTAGCTTCAAATTCGAATTTGAGTGTACATTGAATCTCAGTTAGTGTGTCCAGACTGCTGATGATGACCCCTGCACCCGAGCCTGAGGCGTTGGATGCTCCATCAACAAATATTTTTCATACATTCGCCACGGTGGTTGAGCTGTCCCCCGGCCCTCGAGGCCTCGGGGTTTGAACTCTATATCAAATTCACCAAGTTCAAATGCCCACTTCAACAATCTCTCTGAAACATTCAGCTTTTGAAGTATCTATCTAAGTGGCTGATCCGTATGTAGTACAATGGGGTGTGACTGAAAATATTGTTGTAGCTTCCGAGCTGCCACAACCAGTGCAAGGGCAAGTTGTTCTGCCAACGTGTACTTTGTCTTTGGATCCAACAGTACCTTGCTCACATAATAGATGGGTTGTTGAACCTTTTTCACCTCTTTGACCAGTACTCCGCTCACCGCATTTTGAGATACGGCCAGGTACAGGTATAACGTGTCTCCAGGCTCGGGCTTTGTAAGAATTGGAGGGGTAGCCAATGTCTGTTTGAGTTCCCGGAGAGCTCTTTCAACTGAAACTCCGATTGCCTCTGAGACCCTTGAAGAAGGGAAAACACCCGTCTGCTGCTCTAGACATGAACCTATTTAAGGAAGCGACCTGACCGATCAACTTCTGAACCTCTTTCTTGCTCCTAGGTGATTCTATGGATATTAAGGCCCGTATTTTGTCCGGATTTGCCTCAATCCCCCTGTGCGTGATCATGAAGCCCAAGAACTTTCCTGATGCCACCCCAAAAGCACACTTGGACGGGTTTAACTTCATCTTGTATGTTCGAAGAGTAGAAAACACCTCCTCTAGGTCAGCTATATGCTCATTCACTTATTTACTCTTGACCACCATGTCTTCAACGTAAGTTTCAATGTTTTTCCCTATCAAATTGGTGAAAACTTTGTTGATGAGCCTTTGATATGTAGCCCCTACATTTTTCAAACCGAATGGCATGACCTTGTAGTAATATATGGCAGAGTCAGCTATGAATGAAGTCTTCTCTTGATCTTCCTCATCCATGAGGATCTGGTGATAGCCGGAGAATGCATCAAGAAAGTTGTACAACTTGTGGCTTGAAGTACTGTCCACCAGATTATCAATCCGAGGTAGGGGTAACTATCTTTTGAACAGGCCTTGTTAAGATCTGTGAAGTCAATACATACCCTCCACTTACCATTAACTTTCTTGACAAGGACAACGTTGGCGAGCCAATGTGGATATTGAACCTCCCTAATGAATTGAGCATTGACAAGTTTATTGATCTCCTCACGTATGACCTCCTTTCTTTCAGGTGCAAATTGCCTCTTCCTTTGCTTTACTGGCTTAGCATCTGGTCTTACATTTACTTTATGAACGACCACATTGGGGTATATCCCCGGCATATCTTCAACCTCCCATGCGAATATGTCAGTATTGTGGGGCAGGCACTTGATAAGTTCATCCTTGAGGGTGGAGTCAAGATCCTAGCCGATGGTCACTTTTTTGTCATGCTCGAGCCAGAGCTCCGGTGTGGCTAACTACATGACGTCAATGCTCAAACCTCGAATGCTAGTAACATAACATACCCTTGCTGTTGTCTGATCCCCGTGCACAACTCCGATGCCTTGACCGATTGGAAACTTCATAGCAAGGTGGAAGGTGGACAATATGGCTCTGATCTTGTTGAGTAGTGGTCTTCCAAGGATGACATTGCATGCCACGGAAGTCTGGACCACATGGAAAGAGGTAATCTCCGTTACTTGTCTCCGGTCTGAGCCCAAAGTTAGGGGAAGGTCGACAATACCTTCCGAGATGATTGTTCCACCCCTAAATCCCTGGAGCGGGGTCTTGACCATCTTCAGCTGGTTAGTGGAAATACCCATCTTCGCGTAGGCATCATAGGACAGTACATAGGAGGCACTTCCATTGTCCACCAATATCCTCTTGACTTCAAAGTTGGCTATTATAGCATATATGACTAAGGCATCGTCATGAGGGGACGTTATGCCTTCCAAATCCTTTGGTCCAAAAGTAATGTCTTCCGTGTTATAGGGAGTGGCATCCCGAGCCGAACTGTATTACCGAGCATATTGCTTCCTTCCACTATTTGAATATCTTCCCGATGCTATCCTTCCAACTATGATGTTGATCGTACCAGCCGTAGGTATAAATCTCTTCCCGAGCCTGAAGTCTTTTCTTTGTTATAATCATTCCTGGGACGTTTATCCTGTCCGACATACGTCTTCAAGAATCCTCTTCTAATCAGTGACTCTATCTCCCGTTGCAAAGTTATGCACTCCTCAGTCGTATGCCCATGATCCCTATGGAAGTCAAAATATTTGTTCTTGTCTCTGGTCTCGGGAGGGGGGGGGATCGCAACCTAGGAGGCCATTGAAGATCCTTCATGTCCTTGATCTCCATCAGTATGTTGGACTTAGAAATGTTAAAACGAGTGAACAGTCTGGGCAGACCTTCCTGCTTCTGCCCGCCTCGAGCATGATCTTGTCGCAAGTTCGGCTCTTGTGGCCTCTTAAGCTGGGATTTCTCGGAGCTCGGGCTAGTCTTCATAGCCTCTTCCATGTTAATGTACTTTTCACCTCGGGTTAAGAGCTCCATCACTGACTTCGGGGGTATCTTAGATAAAGATATTCTAAAGGCTTCACACCTTACCGCGTATGTTAGAGCCAAAACCGCTGATGTAATGTGAATGTCAGGTATCTGTAATCTTTCTCTGTTGAATCTCGTCATGAAGTTACGTAAGGTCTCATTAGGCCCTTAGCGAAGCTGTATGAGGGTGGCTGCTGTCTTCCTGATATGCTTGCTACTTGCAAAGAAGGCAGAGAACTTATCAGCAAGGTCAGAGAATGATGCTATAGAATTAGGCTCTAATGTGGCGAACCAATCCCTAGCAGTGTTAGTCAATGTTTGGGAAAAGGCTTTGCACATTACTAGATCTGGTGCAACCTGTAGGTTCATGACATCCGTGTAGACATTTAGATGGTTGATGGGGTCGGTGGTCCCGTTATACTCCTTCATGCGGGGGAACTTGAACCTGTCCGGGAGGGGATATGAAAGGGCCTCCGTTGTGAATGGAGTGTTAGGGGTGAACCATGTTGCTCCCTTGGTATTCTGTTGTAGTCCTGCAGCAATCCCATCTTGTATGATCCGTGCGAGCTCACCTGAGTCCGTGGTAACCAATCTCGAGGCTGAGGCTACTGGAGGTATGCCCGAAGCCCCCGATCCACCGTTGTCATGGGCATCACGGGTGTCCCGAGCTCAAGTATCGTTCATGAAACCTTCCGATTGGCCCGGTATCGGTTCTGGTACCGGAGCCTAGGTAGTATTTCTCTGGCTTAGTAGCTGAGTTAGCGTTGCAACTTGCTGGTAGAGTTCTTCGAATGCTTCAGCGGTGATCGCTGTTAGTTGAGGAATTGGTATTGCTGATGACTCTTCTTGATGGATCGGGGAATCCGTAACGGGGGGTTGGTTTGGAGCGGATAAGCTAGCAAGAGGAAGATCTGATCGTGTATTCACCATGACTTTTGGTAGCGCTTTCCCACAGACTGCGCCGATGATGCTACCAAAAATTGCACCTAGTGAATTCCGAGCTTGACGACTAATAATGAGCACGAATGTGATCTTCCGGTACCTGAAACCAAGGCGTCGAGGTATGTGTTCGTCGCCCCTCCGATGCTTAAGTCAGAGAGAAAATATATGTGAAAAGGTATACCTGAATAATGGATGAGAATGATGTATTTATAGAGGTAGGTAGTGGAGTTCTAGAAGGACTCTATCCTTATTTTTAGGAAATAGTGTTGGGATAAGTGTTGTATAGGAGTATCATTCCTTACTTGAAGTACTTGCATAGAAAGACTCCTTGTTGGCCTAGAACTCATGAGCAATCAGCAATTGGATGGGCTTAGGATTCTTCCTGGACGAGGACTAGTGACGCTTAATCACGGAGTGTTTTGAGATTGACCAAGTAAATTTCTCGAGCATTACCACCCCGACAAGTGCCAATGTGGACTTTGGGGCCGATCCGTGAAGCCTGTCCTCGAGCTATCTCGAGGACATTACATACCCGAGAACTAAGGTCCACAAATCGAGAGATGGGGCCATTGGAAGTCCTCGTGCTCAAGATGACTCCGTAAATGACAATATCAGTCACCATGGTCATCTCTTTAGCCTTTGCTACTTCTTCTGTCCCCCTCCTTGATCGCCTATACACACTGTGTACCAATGGGTTTACCCCTATCCTTGATTATGGATGGCTCTGGAATGCCAGCATGTCCCGATTTTGTATAATTGACCACGATGACTTTTACAAGGATGTTCCTAGACTGCACCTCTAAGGATCGTACAACCTCTGAGGGCAAACTGCTAGTATTCTTGAACTTGCAATTCGTGACCCTCGCTTTCTTCCTCAAATAGTTTCTCCATGGAAAGATATTTTTAAAGATAATGAAATTAAAAAAGAAAAATAAAGGAGAGTCAAGATTTCATACTTGAGTTTTTCGGAAGATCTTGGTGCGAAGCACATGAAGAAGAGAACTACAAATGTTTGTGAAAGTAATGTTATGAATGAAGCAAGAATAATTGTAAGATAAAATAAATCAATCACAAATAATGCTAAGATTTTACGTGGAAATCTAAGACGGGAGAAACTACGAACAGGGGAGGAGAATTCACTAAATCAAGAAATTGAAATTGTTTTATAAGATTTGATGCACTCAATCTAGATCTAACAATCCTCTCAAGTTTCTATTATTTTCACAATGTTTTCTATGTTAAAAAGAGCCAAAGAGACATGGGTATATTTATAGGACCCTAATTTTAGTGTTTTGATGAAATAGAAAACCCGTCAGATTGTGAAATCATCAATAGGCGATTAACACTGCCGCTCGAGCGCATAGGCTTTCAGACAACGAGCGGCACAAGCATCGCTCGAGCGCTGCGTTTGTAGCGCTTGGGCATTGTGTCTCAGGTAAAATTTCACCAAACTACTCTGTAGGCACCTAGCTCCCTGCACTTGGGCATACAATTGCTCTCCAAAAAAATCCAATTCTATATTTTTAACTTATTCAAAGCCCATTTTCAACCAGAACAACAATCTCAATGGAATTTGGGTTACCATCCAAGTCTAAACAATGCTCAAACATGGAAATAGAGAGTATCTTTATCAATATATCATGGGGATTCTTCTTGCTATCAACCTTACGCACTACAATATCACCATGAGCAATCACTTCATGCACAAAAGGGTACCTTACATCAATATGCTTTGTTCGTTCGTGAAACATCTGATCCTTTGTCAGAAAGGTAGCACTCTGACTATCTCAATAAATAGTAGATATCTGTAAGTCTTCACTGATTTCACCAAACATTCCCCTCAACCACATAGCTTCCTTACATGCCTTTGTAATAGCCATGTACTTTGCCTATGTAGAAGATAATGACACTGTATTCAGTAAAATGGCCTTCCAACTGATAGCACAACCTCTATTGGTAAACACATACCCTGTGAAAGATCTCATTTTATCAAGTTCTCCTGCATAATCTAAATCAACATACTCGATGACTCCCTTTGTATTTCCCCCAAAATGCAAACAAGCATTTGTAGAGCTACGCAAATGTCTAAATATCCATTGCTATGTTTTCCAATGTTCCTTATAAGGATTTGCCATGTATCTGCTAATTGTAATGATTGCATGTGCGAAGTCTTACAAACCATGGCATACATAAATGATCCAACTGTACTTGCATAAGGAACTCGAGATATATAATCAAATCTTCATTTGACTGTGGACATAAAGCAGATGAAAATTTAGAACGGACAGCCAATGATAAAGAAGACATCGATCCAACTGCACTTGCATAAGAAACCCGAGACATATAATCAATGTCTTCATTTGACTGTGAACACATTGATTAAAGTGAAGACATTGATTATATGTAACACCCTGAATTTTCTTACTATTTTCATAAGGGCCTAAACTTAATATTGGTCATTAGCAAATGAAATAGTTCATGTCTAACCTTATCATCACACTAAGTCCAAAAGTTAAAGTGATAAGCTTAAACCACTTATTTGCATGAAGGATTTATTTTCTTGTGTATAATTTATCGTAAATTTGGTTTGGGTAGAATATTTAAGTATCATAGAAGTTGATAAAATATATCAAATATTATACTCATTTTAAAGCTCGTGTTAAATAATATAAATTGGGCTCAAGAAAAATTAATTTGAAACTAGTTATGTCCAAGTTATTCTAATAGAAAGAAAATTGTTATCCTTTAATATTTTATTTACGTATATAATATGAAAGTGGATAAAAAAAGAAAAAAAAGAAAGAGAAAAGGAAACTTTCAGGTACGGTTAGGTGGGAATTTGAAATGATATATTATAATTTAACCAATTAAACATAATTACCCATTAACTTTGATTATAACTAGAGAATTTAATCTAATTGATTCTTAATTAATTTGAAAACCTTTGATTTGAATTGTTTAACCAGCCGTTTGAGTTGATTTGAAAGTTATGTGTGAGATGTATGTGGGTGTGTGTGTGAAAATGTTTTATTTTAGAAAATTTCATAAGTTCATTTTTTTTATACACGCACTCTGTTCATTCGTATATTATCATTTCAAACCACATTTTTCATAGTATTGGTGTTAATTGGGGTAAGAATACTATGTTCAAGTGGTAAATTCTTATTTTTCTGATGTTTATATAAATTTTGGCATGGAATACTATAAGGCTTTCGTGATCGATTTTTATGTTAAATCTTTCGGGATAGACCGTTTGGTCAAGTATGTAAATCCTACGAGATATAAGAATTCTTAAGAAATTCCTTGAGCTATTGTATGTCGCGGCCAGTTTGCTCTAAATCTAAGAATGTCGGTATGTTATGTCATTTTATATTTATATCATATTAAATAAGAATACACACGCATTTTTACTAAGTATATTCAAAATACTCACTCTTACAATAACTTTTCAGATTAGAACGAGTCGTGTGGACGTGGAAGATTGACCAAGTGATGCTTATGGGATCGCCAAGTAAAATTTATAGAAATGATAAATTTCAAATTTTTATTTGAAGAACATTTTTATGTTAAATGTAATACTCGTAAATTTTAGTAGTTTTTTTTAGTGTTCGAGTATTTGAAATTTTATGTTAAATTTTAAATTTATGGTTTGAAATCACGGTATATAAATTGTTGGTTTTACTTTTATCGATTTATCAATCAAATAATAAGATTTAAATAAAAGTGAAATTTTCCGTTTAAATTAGATTAAGAAGATTTTTGGTAACACTTCAAGTCTATTTTTTTCTATTAAAAATAAAATAATAATAAAAAGAAGAAAATAGTTTTTGGGACGTTACAGTTTGGTATCATAGCAGCCCAGGTCTATCTTTCTGTTGACTGTAAAAAATATATAAATATATACATATATTCACACATTTCTTCATCATGTTCAAATGTGATTTACGTGTATAAATTTTTCTAAGAATGATACTTTATTTTGAAGACTTAGTAGTTTGCATAAAAAAAGAATAATAATTTTTTTTGTCTGATAAATATTTATGATTTTGAAATTTCTAGAATTTACTTTGAATAAATTGTTGGAATGTTTAATTTCTTTGTAATGATTTAGTTAAAATTTAAAAGAAGCTTAAATGATTAATCAATTAACTGTATTTTGACCAACTGTAAATTTTAGAAGTACATGTGATATTGCATTATTCAATTTGGTATTATCCTTATACGTGTAAAAAAAAATTAGTTTTGTATCTAATATATTAAAATAAGACCCATGGCATTTAACACTTGTCAATCAACTACCGTCCGACGAACCAAGGTACGAAATAAAAATATTATGTTTCATTTTATTTTCAAGCATGATTTATGTATCATTTAAGCTTGAATTCATGAAATGATTATAACGGAATGTCTAGAATGAAATATGTTATGCATGTTATTATTTTGTTTTAATATACATGAAAGTATACTGATTAGCAATTATATTAAAACCCCAAGAGCATAAAGTATACTCTGATATCACTAACAAAGATAAAATATAATTGTACACTTATGTGACAGACATGGCTAGAACTTATCAGACCGCTAGAAAGACCACAGCTTGTAGAGCAGCGTTGAACCGTAGGTCCATCATACAGTCCTATGAGAATTACGTGAGTGACCCGACTCGTTCGCTTGCCGAAAACGTGCAAGACATCTATGAGAGATGTATGGCAGATGTGAATGCAGGGTTGGAGATCACGCATATTGAGGCTGTGAATAACCTCATATAATCACTTTCACCTCAATGGGGAGACATGGGAGTTATGGTTAGGGATGAGATGCTAGAAGGTAACCCTCCAAAGCATCCAAATACGATTGAGTTCGGTATATATTGTCAGACCCTTCTAGATAGGTGGAGTGAGAGTTTAGAACCTCAACCAGAGATAGTAAATGAGCTCGAGCCTGAGCCAGAACCTCAGTTTGAATCTTACCCAGAAGACGATCCTGAATGGGAGCATGAGGATGACTTTGGGTAGGAGTTAGAGAATGATCATGAGCATGAACCTGAGCCACTAGTTGAGATAGACATAGAGTCCGGGCCTGAGGCAGAAAACTCTTCCGAAGATGAAGGTCCGCCAAAGAAGATTCGCAGCATTCGTAGGAATTAGAAACTTAAATTCTATTTCCTTTGTACTGTCATAATTTTTTTTTCTCTCCTTTATGTTATTGGAAATTAAAATTTGTCGAGCTATTGTATACCCCGATTTCAAGGAGTATTATTAATAAAATTCGCACTTCCATTTGAACATATTGAGGTATTGTGTTGTCCAATATTTCTAAGATAAAATTTAAATTTGGTTGGTTCAAAGAAAATGGAAGGAAAACAAGACCAAGCAGCTACGTTCAGGGATCTGATGAGAGCGATGCATGATCTTAGTAGGCATCAAGCACCAATACCTCCTCAGAATGGACCGACAAATGCCAACAACACGGGTTCAATTGTGGAGCAGTTTCGTCGTTTCAAATCTCCTTCTTTTGATGGCAAAGTAGACCCTTTGGCAGTCGAAGAGTGGTTAAGAGGATTGGAATAGATCTACAAGCACATGGCATACACTGATGCACAGAAGGTATCATGTGCTGAATTTATGCTGGTTGGAGTAGCAGGCCACTGGTGGGAGTCTGCTTCACGCACCAGAACGGAAGCACAACAACTTGACTTGGGCACAGTTCAAAGAAGAAGTGATGACTTGTCCCAATCCCTGAGGGATCGGAAAGAGGCAGAGTTCCTACAGTTGAAACAGGGAAATATGTTGCTTGATGAGTATAAAAGAAAGTTTGAACAACTTTTTAGGTATGCTACACACCTTGTGGACACCAAGCCAAAGAAGGCTAAGAGGTTTGAACTAGGGTTGCGTCTAGATATTGGAGGAATCATGGCATCTTACCATACTACCTATAGTGAAGTGCTTTAGCGGGCTCAGTCAATTTCTGATCATCTAGAAATGGATCGGATGACTAAGAAAAGTAATGAATTTTGTGGGAAATGAAAATGGAATGGATCTAATAAAGGAAAATGATTTGGACAATCTAAGAAGGCGAATACAAGATCGGGATCAGGATCAGGATCAAGCAAACCAAATAAAGTTACTCCACGATGCCCTAAATGCAATAAGGCCCATGGAGTAGAGTACTTGTTCGGGAAAAATGTGTGCTATCGATGTGGCCAAGAAGGCCATTTTTCCCCCGACTGCAAGGCATACCACCTAAGAACGATTTTGAGCAAGGAAAGAAAGTGAAAGCTAAATTTTTTGCTTTAACTCATGAAAAGGCAACAGAGAATCCGAACGTAATGGCATGTATTACATCAATATTTGAACTACCTGCATATGTTCTTATAAACTCAGGAGCTACTCGTTCATTTATCTCTACTATATTTATTGCTAAATCACATACTGCATGTGAGAAATCCGATAGTGTTCTAGAAATTTCCATCCCATCCGGTAGAGTTTTGAACACCAATTAGATTGCTAGGGCAGTAAAGTTAAAAATGGATGGAAAAAAATTCATAGCTGATCTACGCCTCCTTGACATGAAAGACTTTGAGTTTATTCTAAGAATGGATTGGTTGGGAAACAATCACGCAACCATTCGATGTTCTGAAAAGGAAGTAATTTTTCAGAAGCCTGGAAATGAAGAGTTTCGATTTTTCACTATACGAGTTAAGTTTTTACCTAGTCTCATGTCGGCCATGAAGGCAGAAAAGATGTTAAAGAAAACATCTTGCTAGGGATTTCTAGTGAGTATATATGGAACTCAACAATCAGAGCTCACTATTGGTAATGTGTCGATTGCATGAGATTTCATTTATGTATTCCCTGATGACTTGCATGGCGTACCACCTAATAGGCAATTGGAGTTCACGATTGACCTCGTACCTGGAGTAACTCCAGTGTCTAAAGCTCCATACAGGATGTCGCCAAAATAATAACAAGAATTAAAGATACAGATGCAGGGATTATTGGATAAAGGATATATCCGACCAAGTACATCTCCTTGGGATGTATCAATTTTTTTTGTAAATAAAAAAGATGGTTCAATGAGGATGTGCATTGATTATAGAGAACTAAACCGATTAACTATCAAAAACAAATATCCCCTTCCTTGGATAGAGGACATCTTTAATCAGTTGAAGGTTGCACAGTATTTTCCAAGATTGATTTGAGGTCTGGTTATCATCAGTTGAAAGTAAAGGGAACTTCTATTTCAAAGACGGCATTTAGAACTCGATATGGTCATTATGAGTTTACCATAATGCCCTTTGGATTAACAAATGCTTCTGCGGTATTTATGGATTTGATGAATAGAGTATTCTATCAGTATTTAGATCAATTTGTCATTGTCTTCATCGATGACATTTTGGTGTACTCAAATAATAAGGATCAACATAAAGAACAACTCAAGATAGTGTTGAAAACACTACGAAAATAGAAATGGTATGCCAAATTCAAGAAATATGAATTTTGGCTTGATCGTATAGCTTTCCTTGGTCACATGGTTACGGCACAAGGGATTGAAGTAGACCTTACTAAAGTTGAGGCGATAACCAACTGGTCTAGACCGACGAATGTAGGTGAAGTTCGTAGTTTCTTGGGACTGGCGGGTTATTATTGGAGATTCATTAAGGGATTCTCCAAAATAGCTGGGTCGATGACCCAATTAATCATCAAAACAACATGGGTAAAACTACCTTACTCATGATCTAGAGTTGCCGACAGTAGTACGTGCTCTAAAGATATGACGTCATTATCTTTATGGGAGAAAGTGTGATATTTATACGGATCAAAAGAGTTTGAAATACTTTTTCACTCAAAATGATTTGAACATGAGGCAGAGAAGGTGGTTAGAGTTAGTTAAGGATTATGACTGCACGATATATTACCATCCTGGTAAAGCTAATGTAGTCACAGATGCTCTTAGTAAGAAGACAGTGGGACAATTAGCAGTTCTACCCACAACTCAAGTGCAATTGGTAAAGGAGTTCGCGAAATTGAAATTAGAAGTTGTTATTCCACCAACTTGTGTTACTGTAATGATTGCGGCATTAAAGATTCAATCTACTCTTAGGGGTCGAATCAAGGATGCCCAAGACAATGACCTATTTTTTAGGAAAATTAACGCAGAAGTTGGTACAAGCAAAAGAAAGGGTTTTGCAATAGCAGATGACAATGCTTTGATGTTCGAGGGAAGGTTATGTGTACCAAAAGATGAGGGAATAAGAAAATAGATATTAGAAGAAGCTCATTTTGTCCCGTACGCCGCACATCCCGATGGTACGAAAATGAATCGAGACCTTCGCGATATATTTTGGTGGAGAATTATGAAAAGGGAAATTGGTCTTTTTGTCGAAAAGTGTATAGTATGTTAGCAAGTTAAAACAGAACATCAGAGGCCATCAGGGCCATTAAACCCACTGGAAATTCCGGAGTGGAAATGGGAGCAAATAGCTATGGATTTTGTTGTAGGTTTTCCGAAGTCAACAAAAGGACACGATGCCATCTGGGTAATTGTGGACAGGTTGACAAAGTCAGGTCATTTCCTTCCAGTAAGAATGAACTACAGTATGGATCATTTTTCTCAATTATATGTTAATGAAATTATTCGACTGCATGGAGTTCCAGATCGAGATCCAAGTTTTACTTCCAAATTTTGGAAGAGCATACAAGGAGCTATGGGGACAAAGTTAAATTTCAGCACTTCTTATCATCCTCAATCTGATGGACAATCTGAAAGGACTATTCAAATCTTAGAAGACATGCTCTGGGCATGTGTCGTGGATTTGGGAGGTAGTTGGGAGTCACATTTTCGTTAGTGGAGTTTGCATATAATAATAGCTTCCAGGCTACTATTGGCATGGCTCCTTATGAAGCCCTATATGGTAGAAGGTGTAAATCTCCGGTGCACTTGGATGAAGTTGGAGAAAATCGAATTTTAGGTCCAGAAATTATTGCAAGGACAGTGCAAGCAATTGATAAAATTAGAAACATAACAAAGTCAGCACAAGATAGATAGAAAAGCTATGCAGATCGACGAAGGAAATCGATAGAATTTGAAGTTGGTAAGAAAGTGCTTCTTAAAGTTGCACCAATAAAAGGAGTTCTTAGATTTGGCAAGAAGTGAAAGTTGAGACCTCGATTTATAGGTCCTTTCGAAATTCTAGACAGAATTGGAAATGTCGCGTACCGTCTAGCATTGTCACCTGGACTATCGACAGTACATAATGTATTCCACGTATCAATGCTTAGAAAGTATGTACATGATCCCGAACATGTGATAAGTTACGATTCATTGGAAGTACATAAAGATCTGACATATGAAGAGGCTCCTTTGGAGATTATTGAAAGGAAAGTACATGCATTAAGGAATAAGGAAGTTGCCTTGCTTAAGATTCAATGGAAAAATCATGGAGTCGAAGAAGCTACTTGGGAGAAAGATGATGAAATAAAAGGCAAGTATCCAGAGCTTTTCGACTAAATAAGGTAATTTTGAGGACGAAATTATTTTAAGGGAAAATGAATGTAACACCTCAAATTTTCTTACTATTTTCATAAGGGCCTAAACTTAATATTGGTCATTAGCAAATGAAATAGTTCATGTCTAGCCTTGTCATCACACTAAGTCCAAAAGTTAAAGTGATAAGCTTAAACCACTTATTTGCATGAAGGATTTATTTTCTTTTGTGTATAATTTATCGTAAATTTGGTTTGGATAGAATATTTAAGTATCATAGAAGTTGATAAAATATATCAAATATTATACTCATTTTATAGCTCGTGTTATTAATTAGGCTCAAGAAGAATTAATTTTGAACTAGTTATGTCCAAGTTATTCTAATAGAAAGAAAATTTGTTATCCTTTAATATTTTATTTACATATATAACATGAAAGTAGACAAAAAAAGAAAAAAAAAGGAAAAGGAAACTTTTAGGTACGGTTACGTGGGAATTTGAAATGATATATTATAATTTAACCAATTAAACATAATTGCGTATTAACTTTGATAATAACTAGAGAATGTAATCTAATTAATTCTTAATTAATCTAAAAACCTTTGATTTGAATTATTTAACCAGTTGTTTGAGTTGTTTTGAAAGTTATGGGATCTGCAGTCATTCCTACTTAGGATTGGTTCACTATGTAGCTGGTCATGGGTGGAACCCTCGCTTCCTTAGTATAATTTCTTTGAGCATTTCTAGATTCACCTCCTACGTGGGGTTTCCCAATGATCGTGTCAATCTCGCGGATGGGTTGGTACTCATTCGAGGCGGCAAAGTCCCTTCTAGGGTATTATCCGCTCCGAGGCCTCTCTCTGTCACTATTTTTGTCGTTTCGGGGCGAGTGACGCCTCGTTTCCCCTCTCCTTGGATGGCTTCGCCCTAGTGCATTATCTTGGTGACGGTTCTCCCTCGTGTTACGGGGGTGCCCATTGGCTTCCCTGCACTCACTTATGTCGTGGCCATAGAAGCAATGAAAAGTGCAGTATGGTCGTGTTTCTTCCTTAGGCCTATCTCGAGGCCTGTTACCTCTTTCTCTATTTCTAGAGGTCGAGGGTCATCCCGTACTCTTAGCAGGGGTTGCTGGTGCTAGGTCCAACATTTTCATAGGCTAGCATTGGTATGGCATTCAACATGGCGGTGGCCAATGCCTGTCCCGAAGTGGGAGCCACGGCATGCCTGACCTGAGTCCATTGCTGACTTACTATCTAGGAAGTAGGCCCTCTGCCAATCTGTCTTTGGGGCAGAGAAAGTCCTTGAGCTACTCTGTTCCGATGGTCAATCATTTCCT
>CAIGRT010121705.1:0-16421 GCA_903798405.1 Fraxinus platypoda | reverse complement strand
TCTCCAACACCAAGAAATCCCTCTTTTTCTATGTCAATCTCTCCAAGGTCTCCTCTTTTTTTTTTTTTGGTATAAATTGTAAATGTATTTGCAGATTTTTCTTATGTGCATTTATGCATTTTTTCCGTGGAGGGTTTTGCTAAAGACTGAATTTTTATTTACTATTTATGTTTGTCAAATTGAGTTGCTGAGGAAAATTACTGTGAAAAGCTATGCGTCTGTGATTTCAAGAATCCTTTTTTAGCGTTTCTGTTCTTGATTTTCTAGAGACGCAGACACAGTCACACAGGTTTAATGTGTTTTAAGGTTTAGTGGAATATTAATATTTTATACATTTTTTCATATTTTTCAACTGGTTTCTGAAGAATTATATTGGGAACTCAGGAAAAGGTCAAGAAAATTTTGGGTCTATGGTTTTTAATTTTTTGTATTTTCCTCTTTATTTATCTGCAAGCATCTAAGGGCTAGCATTTTAGGGTTTAGCCAAAGACGGAATATTTATATACTCAACTTTCCCCCCCTTTTGAGTTGCTTGGGAACAATCCTGTAAATTACAAAAAAGATCTAGAAAATGTATGATTTTATGGTGTTTTTTTTTTTTTTTTTCGTTTCATCTTGTCTACTTGTAGTAATATACATGTATTTTGCATTTTCTTCAAATCATATCCATATATTTATTCTGAGAGAGGTTTAGTAGTTGAGGTTTAACTAATGACTGAATTTTTATACACTTCCTTTCTCAAGAGTGGTTAAGCAAAATGTTGTAATTAACAAGAAATTCCGAGGGTCTTATTCTTGTTCTTTGATTAAATTCAATGTATGTGTTTAAAGGGGACAGAAGGAAGATCTACAAGTTAAAATGACATTTTGTTATATTTAATGTCCATGCTATTTAGAAAATAATGCTTGTAAGTTTGAACATGATTGAAAATTTGTTAGCTTGTTATCTCTAGTAATTGTCCTTTTTTTTTTTTAAAGAAATTTGTTAAGAGAGAAATAATTATTAAAAACTAGCGGCTTATTATATTTTTGTTTCTAGTGATTATTAATCTTTGATGTCGGCCATTGGTTCAAGAGTTTGAGCATGATGGATAATTCATAATTGCACGATGTTTTTACCGCTAAGAATCAGATTTAAAACATTTTCTTAGACTATATATTTTAAGAACTTTTGATATTAAATTTGAAGTTTACAAAAGCTTTTAAGATTTGAGGTATAAAATCACTTTTCCCTTGCCTATTTATATATTTTCTCTAGTTTTTATATCTAAAGCTTCACTTTTTTATGGCCAAATATCAGCATTAGCTTGCTTAAGATAGGTTATTAGGTGAATGCGCTTGAACCCATCGTAGGAGTTGAAGACTCTTTCAATTATTTGAATGTGCACTTGGCCTTTTGGTGATTCATGTAAATAGTGTTCATTTGAGATTGATTTGAAAGGTAAACAAGCTTTGATTCTTTTAATGCTTAAAAATAAAAATAACAATGCTTGAACAACCTACTTTGTGCTCATCCTTAAAACACCGATATATTGTTTCAGGTAGATCCATTCTACACCCCTAATTGATTATAAGTTCATAGTTCGGTTTGATTTGTCAAGATAAAAATGAGAATAATTTGTCATAATGTGAAAATTATTGCCAATAAAGTTGTAGTGGGTGATCAGTATCCGGTACTATATTAACTCTCTTTTAAGGCCAATACAAGTGAAATGGATAATATACATCTTATGGTCATATACATGTGGGATTTGTTTGTACATAAGTGAGGAAACTTATATAGCCATCTAATGAGTTGATAATCAATCATGTTTGTAGAGGTACATGCAGCAATACAATGAAGTGGAACTCTGTGGCCTTGGCATGGGTATTTCTTTTTATCTGCAACTTTGGAATTTCAGTTGTTTAATGTTAAAAGGAATTTTGGTAAGTGTGCTTTTTTTATGAATGGAACCTAATGTGATTATATTGTATAACAAGTTACATTGTATTTTGCTTTTAGCTATTTCCACAGTTGTCAGTATTGCTGAAATTTTGAAGAACAATGGATTTGCTGTTGAAAAAAGTAAGACTCAACCCTGAGGGGTAGCTCAATNGCTATTTCCACAGTTGTCAGTATTGCTGAAATTTTGAAGAACAATGGATTTGCTGTTGAAAAAAGTAAGACTCAACCCTGAGGGGTAGCTCAATTGGTCAGGCCTTGGGTTTGCTCCCCAATGGTCACCAGTTCGAGTCCCCTCAGGGCCACTGAGGTGAGAAACGGCTGTAAACTTCAGGGCCCCGTGGGATTAGTCGAGGTGCGCGCAAGCTGGCCCGGACATCCACGGTTATCAAAAAAAAAAAAAAAGTAAGACTCAATTTACCTTTTTTTTATTTTTTCATTAAGGAGTTTTCTTTGCCTTCCCAGCTTTCCCTCTATTCCTCCTTATTCCGACCTTTCCTAGCCTTTGTAGTCCAATATTGCCCTTGATTGAATGTTTGTTAAGGTCGACTATGATATTAAGGGACAATATTTTAAAGAAAAAAAGAAAAGAAAATTTGTTAATGAAATGTCTTGTTTGGTCTAATATTGTATACCAAAGATGCACTCATATATTTGTTCCATATGCAGAAATCGGGACGTTGACTGTAGACATGAGGGATGAACCAGGAGCACGGCCAATCCCCAAGGCGAAGGTAACTCCGAAATTCTTCATCTAATAAAATAAATATGACAGATTGTAAATGGATGCAGTTCAGCGACATATGCTATTGGCCCAATTAGACGTTCTTGAGTGACTTCTAAATTTGGGTTTTTCACAATTCGAGAGATTTCTGTTGAAAGCATTGCCCAATCATGACTTAATATTTTGTCTTTGAATGTGTGCGTGACATCTCTTAAAGTAGACATCATTTGAGTGTAAAAAAATCTTGGTATCACTGAGCTTTGGCTGAAAACTTTTGAAATACCAGTAAAAGGGTTGACTTTGGATGCAGAAATAACACCATAAATTTCTCTTTATTGTTTGCTGTGGACCTACGTGGTTAAGACTTCAGAGATTTCAATTTTTGGAAGGATTTTGGTCTCACAATACTATTTCAGGAAGACACATCATACTTATATTCTATAGGGTAATATGTTGTTGTATATGCTCGTGAAAATTACACGCAATTAAGTGATATCGATTGGTATCTTAGGTACAATCATAATGTTACCCACGCAATCAAGTGATATTGATTGGTATCGTAGGTACAAACATAATATCACTCACACATTAAAAGATTGAGTGATATTCAATCAGCCTAAATAAGATTTTGATTGAAGAGTAATGTTATTGTTAGGGTGCATGATAATATGTGGTTTAGTTGTAATGTTATATTACATATGTGATTTAATTGCGAGTTTTTGAGAGGATGTATATTTTAGTAGTCTTGGTTGAACCCCTTGATCCTTTACCTTTTCTGGGTCAATGCCTGGTCCAGGTTTTCAAACATTGGATAAATGTGATTCAATTGCATGTTTTCAAGACTTTATAGTAAGGGATTCTCTTAATCCATTGCACACGTGGAATTCTATCCATTGTTCCTCCTTTTGACTATGATTTACCTTTGGTTTAAGAGCTCGCTTTTTTTGTTGTTTTCGGTTTTTGCCTCATGTAGATTGAGATATTACTAGTGAAGACACAGAACTTCGATGAATTTATGGCCGCTGAAGCAGAGGAAAGAGAATATGGAGGCGATGAACAAAACTGATAAGGATACTTCTAAAGTTTGGTCCAAGGCTTGTCACCCTTTTCTGTCTGAATAGAGTACATGTGTCTAGTAGTAAGGCAATAACTTACCTTATCGTTTTACTTTATCTTCTCTTTGTGGGTGGGTGGGGTGGTTATATCCGTGCAGTAGGGTTTAACTTGGTTTAGTAAAGAACAAAACTTCCATGTCCAAATTCTTCCAGTTCGAGGAACTTCATATGTTTACAGCATCTTGGTTTGATATGTTATTTTGGAATTACACCTTAAATTAAAATCAAGATCTAGGGTTTAATTTCGCGCGTAAAACTCTGGCATTGGAGTCTTGCATGTATGATGCAAAAACTCCAAAAAGGTATTTTTGCAATATATACTGTCATGGTACCTCAAGAAAGGTGGAATTATACTCTCCCAAAGATGAGGAAAAAGCAGAAACAAAAAATGAAGGAAAAGAAAAAGGAGAAACGGAAAGATTATGGGGATGCCCTCTGATCATTAATTTTGTGCCCATTGCACAAGAAGTTACATTGAATGCATTGGAATCTTAGATATACGATTCCTCCATACAATGTTTGCATTTCAAATGTGTGCCTCGACTGGCACCAAAATATATTATAATTCCTATACATTATTCCTACGGTACTGAAAGTTCACAATACAGACAAGTTCATTCTAGTGCTAAATGAAAACCTTAAATGTTTACTTGCACCTGAATAATGATATTTATCATCATGATAATAATCATCGATAATGTGACAGTTCATTATCCTTCACATTTTTCTCTCTCCTTCCCCACTCTCATTGATTTATCATTGTGATGATAAACAACATTATTCTTTGTGTATATACACAGAATCTTAAACTTAACTAGGTTAAGCATAGAAAGGATCGTGATAATTGTAAAAGATTAAAAGCCTAGAAAGGAGAATGCACCTTTAACTCGTTTTGTATCATTTTTTCACCCAAAATTTGGTCATTCTTCAACACGTTAAAATAAAAACCAAAATCGCTTTAAAGGCTTTAAAGGTTCTAACAACACGCCTGTTCTCACCTCTAAATCCAAGTCTCAAAAGAAAATTCCAAGCAAAACTTTCAAGTGAGGAAAATGATGCAACATCAGACGACCTGAAGTCAATGAATCTGTATGTTATCCTTGAATCTAAGTTGTAGAACAACTCTCTATGCATTATCTTCATTCTCAACCAAAATCCTCTTGCATGCCTCGTAACACATGAAAGATATCCCAGCAGCAGGCACCAACTTCATACAGCTTGGACCGAGCCCTTTGTATAAACCCTGAATCCCTTCTTGTTCAAGTATGCAGGCAAGAGCATGAAGCACGTTCTTGTACACTTGTCGCCCACTTAGCGCTCCAACCTGCATGTGCTTACGAGCCACCTCAAGAGGGAATGTAGCGCTACTAGATATAGCACCAGCTGCAGAACCAATCAAAAGTGTTTCGATGTTGCCAATCTTCTCTTGTTTGAAAATCTTCCGGTATGCCTTTCTTAGAGTGTCATATGCACAGTAATTGGTGGCAGCATACGGAATTACTCCAATAAGACTTGGAGTCAGACCTCGATAAAGCTCTCCTGGCCCACCTTCACATAGTATTTTTATAAACGCATCGAGCAAACCATTGTAAACTCCTCTCTGCATATCGGAACAAGAACTACCGATAAGGATGAAGTACATAGACACAAAAAGTTAAATAAGGGCATGTTTGGCTGTGCTTAAAAGTAACTTCAATTTTGTCAAACATGAATTTCAAATTCACATTTTTAATAATCAAACTTGTTATTCCAGAAAGTTAAGCCTTCGGTTACCTGAATGGTCAATCGAGTCTTGAGTAACTCGAGGGGATATGTCACTAAAGTCGAGCTAACTCCAGCACATGCTCCCGCAATCAATGAAGGTGGTATACGCAATTTGGGGCGTTCCCCTAGTTTCGGCGACAAATTTTTGTTGACGGTATCGTAAACAAATAACTGCAAAGTACTTGCAGTTTTCAGGAACAGGTAAAAATAACAATGCAATACTAAATAAACAACAAAAATTGCTTAAAGCGTGTGAGCCAAAAATAAATTAGACATCTGATAGGACAGTAAATTTTTAAATGTGCATGAATTTGATCGAACTAAAGACAGTTCACAAAGATAAATTATGACATTAGATTACAGATTTAATTATAACTTTTAAAAACTAGATTGAACACAGACAAGTAATGCCTTACATACAAAAAAAGGAATTTAGAGGACAATAAAAAGGAGAGGGCAAGAAAATAATTGATTTATTTTGCAACAATGAACAGAATATTCTTGCAAATACACACAGGAGGACCATTCAATCCATAATCCTCAAATCACCCGGACTGCCTATCAAGACCAACATTCAGATATCCTCACACACAAAATGAAGGTTGGAAGACTTGCAGTGAGTGGCTCGAGAAGGTGGGTTGGGACTGGGGGAGCTAAGATATTGTAGTTAAAATAACTTTCAAGGGAAGAAATGGCAAATTTACTTTTGACGTGACTTGTTAATTTAATTCGTTTAACCTTTAAGACACAAAATAATACACCAGGATAAATAGTCTTATCCTAAACATAAAGTAGTAAGCTTTGTTAGCCTCAATATCTGTCGACCATGTGGCCAACAACACTCTGACCGCCTCCTATACATTAAACATTCTATTAGGAGGCAAAGGTCGCCGGTCGGAGGAAAAAGGTCCAGTAATCATTTGCACTCCGACGATCAAGTCACTGCAGAATAATATATATAGAGTGCAATGGAAAATAGGGGAAGGTGAGTGGCTAGAGGAAATGAAAACTTACTTTAACTATGGAGTTACCTTGCCTATTTATAGAGGATGAAATGGGCCAAGATAGGCTGTAAGGCTAATGGATCAAACCTAAGCTAAGATGAGACTTTCTGATTCAATTGATCCAATCCCTGTAATATAATTAACTAATGCCAAGTCACCCAACACGAGACCCTCGACCACGTGCAAGTTAGGCAATTTTTTGGCGTCAACAAACTCTATTTACTCCATGGCCAAAAGTTCATTAGTAAATATTTCTCCCATCAACCTCCAGAAGGGAACTTGAAATAGCTAGTGTCTGAAAAAACAGATACTGTGCCTTTTAAGGCTTGTTTGGTAAGGCAACCTCCCGAAAACTGGATAGTAATAAGAAAGAAAAAGTAGCCGAAATAAGCTGAAATTTTGTCCACGGTATTGTATAGTCGTATGTAACAAAACATAACTTAGTGTCTTGCGGCTGGATGGACTGGATGATGGTCGGGGGGGGGGGGGGGGGGGGACAGAATATGCAAATTATGGAAAAAGATCAAGCTCTCATGGTTCTAGGGCAGTAGAATTAGCTGATTTGAAAAATTTACCCCAAGAAAAAGTTAACCCAGGGAAGATAACAATCCAACAAATTTAGGTCCAGCCACATGAATTCCTTCTTAGAAGTCATGATATAAGATTAGATAATAAACTGTTCTGAAAAAAAATACGAGGCTTTCTAACATATTTTCTAAATCATTGTTTCCTAAAACCAAAGCCATAGATATTGTCGAGACCTTGGTGCTTATCGACAATCTGATATTCTTGACTGAATAACAGAAAACAATATAATTTCTGAAAGGTGGTTTCTATAAGCAGGTATCACTAGAGACATGTTCACGAGACTAAAGATGAGGTGGTGCATTACACGGGCTAAAATAAAACAATGTTATCATGAATGCAAAAGGGAATTACCAACAATCAGAAACAACGGAGATGCTAGAAACCATTTGGACATGTTTGGTACACAATATTGTACAAGATTGGGCTATACAATTGACAAGATTTAGGTTATTTTCTTCTGTCGAGTACTATTGAGTCCACGTTACCAAACTAAACATGCTATTTGAGTCTTCTACATGGAGCAATACATGTCGAGCATATGGTAACATTCACATTAACACACACAAAGCAGCCATAATTAAAGATGTTTTGACTTGCAGAAACAAGCAATATGTGACCCTCAAGCCCATTACAAAAGTGAAGTGCATTTAAGTATTATAGGGAACCATAGCCAGCTAATCATAAACCACCGGAATAAAAAAAAAAAAAAGCCAATACAACCAACATGATAGGCTAGTAACTAATAACAAAATAAAGATAAAATGAGAGTCAAAATTAACCAACAAAGAATATCTTATAGGTAAAACCCCAATTAACCAAGACAGAAACTAAATGAAAACTCAGACTAAATAACATAATACTGTCAGTTTCATTGTCCTTTTTTCTTTTACTTACCTCTATGGCTTTGCTTGGTGCAACTCGAATCACATTAACAAAATTTCCCCTAAACAATCCTGGCCATCCATCAGTCTTCATAATATTCTCGAACACCTCCATAGTCGAATGACCACTACTCCCAACCATCAAATGAGTCCTTATCGTCTCCAATGGAGCTACAGCAGTCCTTGAAACCGCCCCAGCAATCGCACCACTAATCAACCTCCTCAACGAAGGATTTTCAATCTTAACCTTAAGCCCAAGCCCATTTTTCTTCTTCTTAATCGCCCCTTTTTCCTCCTCCTGCACACCCACAATCTTAAACCTCTCAGGCGATGACACATACTTCACAAATAAATCGACATACGGAAACTTAAAACTGCCATTTTCATTGTTGTCCATTTGACCTACAGAGGCAAATAGCCCATCACCTGGATAAAAGTTGCAATCTTGGGGACTCCATTGGAGTCTCAACTGAGAATTCGACAATAACCCATTGTTTTTACACTCCAAAGCTTGCATTCTTCCTCTCTTACCCATAATTCAAACTTCAAACAGAAAAAATACCTTCCAAAACAACAGCCCCCTTTTAAAATCTCAAAAAAAACACACCCTACAGAATCATGTTTCCAGGCAATTTAAAAATAGTGAAGGAGCACAAGATTAGATTTTGATCAAACCGGCGTACAAAATGTCCATTATTGACAACTGTGTAGGTATAAAAAAAAAAATCAAACTTTTTAATTAGAAATGGCAACAAAGATAATTAATCCGACGAATAGGATGCATATATGGCTATGTGTGCGTGTGTGATGAATCAGAGACAGATGGGAGGCCGCTAGGGGTGGAAGGTGGGGGAGGAATCAAGAGAGGGTTCTTTCTTAGGGGAAGAGCAAGGAGTGGTAGGATTCCGCCCCTCTCCTTTTCAACCCAAATACTGATGCCTAATATATATGTGTGTGTAGTGCGTGAAACTGAATAAGATACCAGGAAAGCTTTTCCCAGATTTTTTTCACAAATGGTCCTGACCTATGGTCTCTGTGCGAACAGCCACCTCTTTGGCTCATTTATAAACATTTTAGTCCATACATTTCGAGGAATTCAAAAGTATAATTCATTTATTCACTACTCATTTCTATTTATCTATAATTTAAATCGTTTATAAATACTTCTCAAATACTAGTGTGCAAAAAATAGAATAAGGACTGAGATCGGATAAAGGCTATAGGTTAGGGATCATTTGTGAAAAAAATTCCGAACTTTTCCAGGGGCCCTTCCACAATGGGGAAGCGCTCTTTTGTCTGAGAGATCTTGCAACCATACTTTTAGATGTCTTAGCTCTTCTCAAAGAGGTTGATTGTGGTTCTTTCCACTTCATATTCAAGGATAGGAATAAGGTTTCATAGACTAACATCTTTGTTATCATTGATGCACCTGAAATTTGTTGGATTAAATGAATGCCGATTTTTATTCGCCCTTTGTTTGTGGCGACATTAATCAATGAATATGCTAGTTTGAATTTTGAAAAGGGTAGATTTTTTTAATAGTCAATATTTTTTTACCAAAATAAAATTTGCGTAGCAAAGTTGACGAGGAGGATTGTAATGTCTAAATAAATTGCTAACACTCGTCAACCTTATTTAATTTGACAAGAATTCGAAGATTATTCAAGTGCAAAATGAAGAAATTAGGTTTTAAATGAATCATATATTCTCGTTAGTCTGACGATAATGTCAAGTCATCGACACACTTTGGAAAAAAGTCTTCGTCGCTCTGGAGAAGAAATTCGGTCGTAACACTCAAACCTTGCCGTTAAGTGTCTTTTTTTTTTAATCCCACAGTTCATCTTTGTGGGCTCTGGAGAAGCATTTATATACACTGGACAGTTAGATTTCTTCATAACTAATCACCAAAAGGATGAAAACAATGAGCACTGGCATATTTTTGACAACTCTTGCATTTGGATTCTTTCTCAGTAGCCTTTTGGTAACCATTGTTGATGGGAGACTCGATTGTTTTTATGGCCTTTTGGCCATATTAAGAGTGTGTTTGGTAGAGATTAAAATCGAATTAAAATTGAAAAACTAGCCGTTATTGTTGACTTTTATTAGACGAGTGAGACTCAATAACTGCTATATTTTTTCAATTTTAATTGGATTTTAATTCGTCCCAAACAAGCTCTAAGTTTCATTGATTTTGGGATTTATCTTGTTTCAGCTGCATGGTACAGATCACGTACAGCTGAAAAGAAATTACAGACCGAAATGTTCCACCACTGAGGAGAGGTGCTAGTTGGTTGGTTAGATTGTACAATGCTTTTTAACATCAAAGAATCTATAGACCAAAACTCGAATTGCTAGTCTAGTGTCACTCTTGCTTAGTTGGGTAACGTCCCGTTTTATTACATCCGAGGAAGAAAACGAACTCAAAATCTTGTTTGTTTTATCATTTAGTTTTGCGTAGCAGGTTCCATCCGTATAGACTCTTTATAAACATTAGGAGTTGCATCTCTTTTTTTCCTTTTTTTCCTCTTGGATAGGGAGAAGGAAAATTAAATTACAAGCTCTATTGTACGTCTCTACTGTAGAGAACAAAAGGGGTCCTTTTAAAGTGCTTTATAGCTTAACCAAACATCTTTCGACTAATTACATGAGTTTTGTAGAGTTATTCATAGCACAAGATATGACTCCCAATAAAAAACTTGTTAAGTAAACTCTCTGCTAAGGCAAATAAAATACAAGAAAACTAGCCTCGAACAAATTCAGACATTACCGTAGAATCATTTATAGAGAAGAACACAAACAATCTAAAAAATGTCAAATAACTGTCAAGGTGGGAATACCTAGTAATTCATTAGGAGTACAATAATCTTGAAAGTGTTAAAGCATAGAAGAGTAGAGCCTCAGTTTCTTCCAACGAACTAGTTCATACATTCAACAGATGCAAGAGCAGGAGCATAATAACCAAAAGATAAAACTGCATCCCTCCTGTGATGATCGACACGTGCATCTGCCAGAAAGACCTTGTCCGGACTAAGCAGGCACTGCATCAGGCCAAAGAATAATGTAAATCAACACTGTATTCTTGATGAACAGTACTGTGTCTTAAAGGAAAGATATGACGTATCCAT
This sequence comes from Fraxinus platypoda, assembly GCA_903798405.1. Classification (NCBI taxonomy): domain Eukaryota; kingdom Viridiplantae; phylum Streptophyta; class Magnoliopsida; order Lamiales; family Oleaceae; genus Fraxinus; species Fraxinus platypoda. The sequence goes on along the minus strand of CAIGRT010121705.1, from coordinate 5,278 downwards.
AAATAAAATAGAATGTTGTAAGTGAAATTTAAAGGTCTGGCCAAACAAGAATAGGATTAGTCTAACTGGAGAGTAGTCTATAGCCTCTCAAACACACATTTATACATACAGAATTTTTCATCTTATTCTGATCTTAAACTTTTCAACAAATCTACAGACATGTGGCATCTTTAAATTTGCTACCATCTAAACATCATTTAAATGTCCTGAGTAATCTGAACACTTTCCACATAAATGGGGGGCAGCAGCAGCAGCCGGTAAAATGTAAACCAGTTTCCAACTAAAAAAGGGATAAACAAACTTACTGTATGTTGATGTATCAATCTGCTCGGGAAGCTCTTTTATATCCACTTCAAACCTCTCCTGGACCTGCAATAAATTATGGAGCCAGGCATCAAGACATGAAAACAGCTAAAATAAATGCAAAATCTATACACACACACAAAATCAAATCCCATGCCTGATTGAGAACATCAGAGTCCGAAGCAGATGAAACAAATGTGATTGCAAGACCTTTGGTACCAAACCTTCCAGCTCTTCCCACCTATCAAGTCGAAAATGAAAATGAAAGAACATAAGGACTGATTGTTCGGTGATACTAAACACGGCTGATATTAATGAAATAATTTTTTAAAAAAAATACCCTGTGCAGATAAGTGTCCGCAGAATCTGGCATGTCATAGTTGATGACTATGTTAACCCTTTCAATATCAATTCCTCTACCAACCAAATCTGTTGCCACAAGGATCCTCTTATGCCCCTCCTTGAAGCCCTTGTAGCGTGTCAATCTGCATAACCACAAGTCAGGAAAAGGCCAATCCTTACTTTTCCTTGCATGAAAATAAAGATCACTATTCCGAGATGTCCACCATATTTAATATACATTAACTGAACAAAAGTTGTTCAGGGCACCACTTCGTGGCTTAAATTGATGCCAAGAAAAATCAATTGTTACTTTATATCGACATATAGCCCATGCAACTAATGAAGAAACAAACCAGATTTGAGGTAAAAAATCTCTAAATGTGCATCTGTCTGAAGATTTAAAGTACACACATACAATCTAATTATTTCTAACCGTTAATTACTCCGGCATGTTTTAAAACCTTGTTAATGCAATTTGGGCAGGTTCAGCGTGCCCCGAGCCCTGCCATAAGGCGCGACCCCATTCGGGGTATCCGTGGGGCGCTAGTTTGGCAGGGCAAATTGCCATCCCTAAATTTGGGCATGTTTTGATCTCTCCAATTTGCCATTGTTATATACCACAAATAAAGGAACCAAAATTTGGTTTAGAATTCACAATACATTTTACCAAACAAATATTGATACGATTTAAACTGATCAAACCTTTCTTCCTGAGACATGCCAGAGTGGATGCAAATAGACGGAAAATTACACTCCACAAGCAACTTATTAAGCTCCGCTGCTCTGTTGACGCTCTTGACAAAGATGACAACTTGATTAAAGTCAAGCGCATCCAACAAGTCATTCAGCTTCCGGTTCTTCTCCAGCTCACTCAATTTGATGTAGTGCTGTAGTAGGTGGGTGTCAAGTAAAAAAATAACAGAATTTAGAAGAGCAAATAGGACATTTCAAATGCTAAGAAACAAACCTGTACAAGACCATGAAGGGTCAACTTGGCTTCATCATCCACGTAAATTTCCATAGGCTGAAATGAATAAATGTCACAGTAAAGCATATTAGGTGCCTGCCTGAAGCTAATCGTATCCACAACGAAATGAATGATGGATGAACGTCCCCCAAATCGAGGTTCCAGTCCATCTGATTCTCCTTGCAGTTACTTTATTGCTTAGATCATCAAGAATCCACCATTGCTCAACAAAAACTAGAAAGAAACTGATTATAAATTCCAGAATGACACTGCTTTCCTAAACCCCTCATCCCATAACACACCCTCCAAACATAATTGAAAAATTGAAATAAAAAAAAGACTCAAGATGTGGACTAAAAACACGCTAAGTGCAGAAAATACTGGTCGTACACTGCCTTTACTCCAAGAAGACTCCTATTTCCCTTTCCGTCAGAACTTTTCAAATCAAGCATTATGTTGTCAGTAGGATAGAAAACACATGAGAAGGGGAGAATACAGTGCTTGAACCACTGCATTTTTGACTAGATACCGCCTGCAGAAAGCTGGAATAATGGTAAAATTGTGGACTTCTAAAATTCAAGTAGAACTGGCCACAGGACATTACATCTTGCATAAATTTCTTGCAAACCGGTCGGATCTCCTTGCTGAGTGTAGCCGAAAACATCATTACTTGCTTGTCATGAGGGGTCATCTTGAAAATCTCCTGGACATCTCTTCTCATATCTGGGTGGACATACAACTAGATTATTAAAAAAAAAAAGCATTTCTTACAAATGACAGAAATTAGAGTGGAGTTAGATTGATTGCATGAAGAGGCTGAACATAAATATTATTCAAGACTTCAAGTCACATACCAAGAGATTCAAGCATCTTATCACATTCATCAAGTATGAAATGCCTCACGTTCCTCAAAGAAAGGTCCTTGTCTCTAGCTAGAGCAAGAATCCTCCCAGGTGTTCCAACAACAATGTGAGGGCATTCATTTTTCAGAAGATCTTTGTGGATTTTGATGTTGACACCACCATAAAAAACAGCAACTTTGATATCAGGCAAGTATGTGCTGAACCGCTCAAATTCATGACATATCTGCAAATGGAAATGGCAAACCCATGAGGCATAGTAAGTATTAATATAAAAAAAAGAAATAGATAGTTGAGGACATAGGTGGGAACATAAAAAGATTATGAATAGATAAAATAGCTGAGGAATTTCTATGTAATTTTGCATAGATGGTAGAAATATTCCGAAACACGAGAAATTTTGTAAAAAAGTTCCTAGATGGAATAAGCACCTGGTATGCTAGTTCCCTTGTATGACAGAGAACAAGTGCAGCAACTTGTCCGGAAACAGGTTCAATCTGCTGCAATGTTGAGAGAACAAAAACAGCAGTCTTCCCCATTCCAGATTTTGCTTGGCAAATAACATCCATTCCCAAAATAGCTTGAGGTATACACTCATGTTGCACTGATGAAGAACCAAAGAAATTTGATCCAAAGAAGCCTCATTTCAATTAAAAAAGGTATACCATACAACTTCCCAAAAGTGTGAGTGATAATAGTGATTTACCTGAAAATCACAATTTGCCAAATTAGCAAGATACAACTCTGCTAAGCAAATTTCATACAAGTTATAGGAACCAATTATCAAGGGTAAATATTAAGAATCTGAAGTATCAAAAACACATGCCATCATGTCTGGAGTAAGTTCAATTCAAAGAGATTCACCAAAACTCCAGAAGACACAAGTAAAGAAAAATTAAGAAGGAAACTACCTAATGTCTAAACTTAGAAATGAAAAAGCTTCTCAAACAATGTTCCATAATTCTACTAAAAACTTCACAATAAAATCAACTCAAACTTCAAGTAATGATATGGATCCAATTGCACCAAGACCAGAGTTAACTCCAATGACTTATGAAGACCTACCACCACATAGAGCATATTATGCGTAGACAACAGATGCTTGAAAAGTACTGTACATCCCCAGCAAGAAAAAGAAAATAAGAAATGCACAACAAGTGATATGATTTCTCATGGTTTAAGTTAAGCCTGATCCCACAAGAATTGGTTATAAATTTTAATTATATCATACACTCCCACCTTTCTTACAGCATGACTTAGTTTAAGGACCGGATTTTAAATATCATTTCCATCACGTGAAATGTATGACAAATTATTAGGGAATTAACCCAGCTAATAAACTAAATAACCAGAACACAAATCTTGCCTTCTGAAGGATGCTCAAATCCAGAATCTACGATAGCCCTTAGAAGCTCTGGTTTCAAGAGGAAGTCTCTAAATCCGGAACTGTGAATTCCCACGTAACCCCTGCAATAGTAAACAGGAATCAAATCATCAAATTATCATCTTTCACGAAAAGAGCAAATGCAATACTGAATGCATATTCAATTGTTAAAAGTCCAGAGTAAAACTAAGTTAAACGTCCAACGGTATACACCTGATATAACTAGTAACCGCTACAGTTAATTCAACAGAACCAGTTACCACTCCATACAGTTAATTCAACAAAAACTAAGTTCACCCCCTTGACTTCATCGTAAAATTATTACCAATCTGCAGCCCAATAAGATCTTCACATTCACATCTCAAAAACTATTTTTTTTTTGGAAAATCAATTGTATCCACTCCCAGAAATGAATAAATTAAGTTCTAAGTAGAAAATCTTGACCACCAAACAATTAAACGGAATGCAATCCACAACTTTCTACTGTAATCCTTACTTTATACAGCTATAATCGATGAGCAGAAGCATATAAGAAGCACACGTGCAAAATAAAATATAAGCGCAACCCTAAATCATAAACTGTGCACGATGATTTTTCCACTTAAAAAAACTACCGAAAAAGGAGGGCTAAACAACTAAAAAAAACTAATATAAAAGTTTGAAACGTCGCAAAAACATAGACTAGGCACAGAAAAAGTGAGCGTTCAAGTATATATCAATTCAGGTGTACAAAAAATATACATATATATTGACACATATAAACATGTACATAAACAGATGAAGATCCTGAGATATATCAGAAGCTCACTTCTTGGCTGATTCGCCGTTCAGTTTGGTCACGGAGTCGGGAGCTTTATCGTCTTCTTCCTCATAGTCGAGAAGCTCCTCCTCGTATGCGTCGTTCTCCTTCATCTCTCCCATTTTCTAGTGCTTCACTACACAAGCATACAAACCCAACAGATCAGTACATAAAAAATCAAATTTGGGATTTTAGCTCAAATTAATCACATGGATATGCCTATATCTAATACATATATGTGCGTGGGAAGCTAGGGTTTTTCAGTTATTTACCTGCTGAATCTAGATAAAGATTAGAGGGTTTTTTAAGGGTTTTGGGGTTCGAGTAGACTGCAAAGAAAATTGTTTAAGGGAAATTTTGGGAGAGGACGAAGAGAGGCAGAGAGAAAAATTAGGGTTCTCGGGTAGGATGGTTAAGTAGGCTCACCAAGGGATTCAGTCCAGTATGGGCCGAGTCGAGATGGGCTGCGTGGGAGATCTGAAGGGAAAAATTCGTGGTTCAGGGATTTACTTTTAGGAAATCAAAAATCAGGTACCAATGTTTAAAATTGCAAAAATCAGGTTATTTTTTAATTAATTAATTATATTTCACAATTATTATATTAAATTAAATATTTAACTATA
>CAIGRT010121702.1:0-12017 GCA_903798405.1 Fraxinus platypoda | reverse complement strand
CACATAAATGCTTTCCTATATAATATCTAATATTATAAATAACATGTTTTAATTTTCTAGCAATTATGGTCGTCTAAAGAAATTTAGACAAAATGATCAGAACAATTAAAGAATTAATTAATGAAATTAATCAATTAATTTAATAAGCGGAACTATTTAATTAAAATCAGATTTCAATTAAATAAAGAATTAAAGTCCAACTCTAATTCCACAATTTTAGGACGAGTTTATTTATTTTAATTAAATACCAAATTATATTTCAACTCTTATTCTTTAGTTAAAATCAAATTCTAATTAAATATCAAATTAGAGTTCAACTCTAATTCCATAAAATTTTCGGGACGGGTAAATTTAATTAAATCAGATTCTAATTAAATAATGAAATTAGAGTAATTCTAATTCCAAGATATTATGGCTAAATTGTTTAATTAAATCAAATTTTAATTAAATACTAAATTAGAGTCTAACTCTAATTCCAACGTTTTAGGGCAAGACAATTTAATTAAAATCAAATTCTAATTAAATGTAAATTAGAATCCAACTCTAATTTCAAGAATTTATTGTGGTGGATAATTAATTAAAATCAAATTTTCATTAAATACTAAATTAGAGTTCGACTCTAATTTAAATTGAATTAACATTTTGATTTAGAATAAAAATTATAATTAAAATAAAATTCAATTTAGGGCCAAATTTTAATATGTAAGTTAAAATCCAATTTTAATTATAATATCGTCAATTTTTAATAAAATTTTAATTTGAGTCAAAATTAAAATTCTGGTCAAAATTGAAAATATAGGTCAAACCCTTTTGAAAATCAAATTTAAAATTCTTTTCAAAATTGCATTCAAAACCTCTTTTAAAAAATTGCATTCTGACCCAATCCAATTTATAAACAAACTCTTCCAATTTCAAATATTATAGAACATGTTCTTTATACTAAAATTGTAAATTGGCCATTTTCCTTTAATTGTGCTCCATCTGTGGCAGGAGCCGCCATACTCATGCGACGGCATCCTGCCGCAGGCAGCAATGCAAAAACGCTGCTGGCCACAACAATGTTTCGCACTGTTGTAGCAACGATGACACTATCATTGCAGCAACAACGACATATGCTGCAACTGTGAGGTGCAAAATCCAGTGCGTGCCAGCGGCAATTTCACTGTCGTCCCTCCGTTCTTCCGATCCAGTTTCTAGACCAAGAATTAATTCTTTCTTTAAGAATAATTTTTTAAAGATAAAAAATAATTTTATAAATTGCTAGATTCAAGAAAAAATAATAACAATCATTTTTTAATTATTTTAACAAGTAAAACAGTTTCTAACAAACATAAAATAGGTTATGATACCACTGTTGGAAATTTAATTAATCAAGCACAGTAAAAAATAAAACATATTTCAATTCCTACCAAAGATCAACTTTTTGTTTAGATAGAAACTGTGATAAAAATTATACCTTTGATAAATTCCTTGAAGAACAGTTTTGGTCTGGAATCCACAGTCCAGCCTCTAATGAAAGTCCACACAGAGAACAAGATTGAGAATTTAGAGTTTTTCTTTTTTCATACTAGCAAGAATATAACTATGTTGTACTATTAATTTTCTAATTCTAGCAACCAATTAATAAAAGTTCAAGTGGGCTTAACCCGTCTCTTAAACTTATCTGATTCAATATTTAATTAATGCAATTAATTAAATTTGGTCCTCAAATTAATTAATTCAGGTCTATTAACAAGCAACTCAATTAATTAATTGTCCAACATTTATTAATTAATTAATTTATTAATTAATTATCCAACATTTGTCAATTAATTAATTGGTAAATCTCATTCTTCTGGTTCTCTTTTGTGTGTGACCCATTAGGTTCCCGATCACGATGCCTAACGACGTGAATTATTATTTTGATCTAATCAAAATTGATAAATTAAAGTACCCTTTAATGTATCACCAATTCACATATGTCGTCTCAGATTGGCATCTAGCAATGTGTCGGGGCAATACATGTGACCAGAAATATCACATGTTATGACAAAACTAAACTTGTTCGTTTACCGTAAAACTATAATCCCTTCATCAACATGATCTGATCAATTATGAGTTATGAATGTGTGTCAATCTTGATTATTAATCATATCTTTTATCTCACTCTTAAGTCAATATAAGTCAAAGACTCTTTTCGATTTATGAGTGCACATTGGTCAATGATTTCATTATCAATTTAACTTAATGAAATGTAGATCATAATCTCTTAATATCTAAGAGTGGCGAATCTCCTATTTATCATTCACAATTTTCATATGATTTTTGACATATTCAAACGATGTCGTATTAGCGACTCTTGGTAAAGTAACATTCAATATCACCAAAGTATGACTGTCCTCATATAAAGCACTATGATGACCTCAAGTCGAATGACTAATTTTACTACCGAACGTTAGAGATTAACCATTGTCACTCAAATAATTATCCATGTGGAATCTCCCCAATAGATCTCTAGCGTTTTGTTCTCTTAACAGAATATCATGTTCATTTAAATGTCTCCAAACTTTAGTTTGTGAGAACAATTAATTACTTCACAAGTAAGAAATGTCATACGTGATGGTCTATCCGTAATAACGATATATATATCTTATTACGATAATTTAATATTCAATCATATATAATTTATATCTCATAATCACAACTCCTTGTGGTTAACTAGTTACCAAAACTTGAATCAACAAAATCTATTATTTAATTTATTAGAATATTAATTCAATTAAATAATAGATTTGCCATAAATAAAAGAAAATGCATCAATTATATATTAGAAGTGTTTATATCCAAAATCAATTGGAACTAAGGCATAGCACTTACATTTTATTCATTTATTTTTTTAAAAAATGATAAATGTAATGAATTGCTATTTTGAAATGGATTTTAGTTAGTGCAAAATTGGGAGCATTTTTTTAAAGTTGATAAAATTTGTGGATTCCATAAAATGACACTAACATTTACTTAAATTTTTATAATAATAAAAAATAAAAACCGAGGACCAAACAGGAGTTAATTAATCCTAATTGATTGGTAATCATAGGGGATCCGTGTGGCGTCTGAATAATCAATCTCCTTAGTGTAAGATGGAAAAGAATTTTCAAAAATAATAAAATTCAGAGAGTTGAGATTAAGAATTGTTGTGTTGTCTCTCTAGATATCTAAAAAAAAAAAAAGGAAGCTTACTTGTTTTATGTAACCCAGTGCCTATCTCGATGAAATTGTCCAAGTCAGTAACTCACCACTTCTATACATTCTACAAGGTGGATTTAGACCACAATCAATAGTTAGTTCTCGACGCATCGTGATTGTGAGAAAAGTTAACTAATTAATAATTATTTATCTTTACGAATGGACTGTAATATGTGAAACTATGTTTAAACTACATCGGGTAGACATTGCATGTCCGTTAATTGTCTTGAATGATTTTGTTATTTCACGTAAACTCGAGCTAGCAGCTCAGGTAGTTTTGTCTGCTAAAACTGAAAATCTATAAATGGAAAAGTTAAATTAACATCTCCAATTTTAATGTTACTTGTGTCAATTTTCTCCTCTTAACCATCTGATCCACCTAAATATGGCCTTGGCCTTGTTTGAATATATAAAGCCCATTAAATAGATGCCACGTTCTGGAAAATAGGATTTTGCTGTTTGTACAGATAAAAAAAGTGACTGAAATGAAAAAAGTTGATTGTATTTTAAATTGACAAATGATAGAGCGTCATGTGAATTGTGACATTATGTTAGCCTTGATACAAATTACAATATACCTCAGAGAAGAAAGTGGAATATGAGATTTAGCTCTTGACAAAACAAAAAATCTATATATACCAAATCAAACTCCCAAAATTGAAAAACTGTGGTGTGTTAATCCAACTAGGTCTCACTCTCTGTTACCATCCAAAACGCATTAATCCGTTTCAAAACAGGATACTAGCCCCAAATACAATTCAAAATTCACCTCTCAAAATTATTCTTTCACCATGATCCACCTCTACCACGTCCCATATCTAATTTCTCCAAGAGAATTTGATAAATTTTGGAATAATGCTAAGTGTACATCCTTTGGTTTACATCTTTGTGTGCACTCCATTGAAGTTCAAAAAATATTGGGAGGGAAAGTGTATTTTTTTCAAAATTTTTCAATCATGTGTCTCCACGTGACACAATATAAAAAATGATGTAAAAAAATATGTACATATAGCATGATTGTAAATTTTAAGAACACCACTTCGTTATGTTGGCAGTCTCTGACAAAGAAGTCGAAACCTCACTCAATATTAGAGTATACTTTTCAAGTAACAGTATGGTCACCGTTGTCTTCTATGACTTATAAAAGAATGATATTAAAATAATAGTCTTATTTGCGTCCTCAATTTTAAATCAACATAAAGCAACTTAGTCACCTTATTAAACTTATTCAAATGATCCCAAATGTCAGCTACCTCATCCATCCTCAATTCATATATAAATCTCTTCTAATATTTTCTATAACTTACCATGGAGAATTCTCATTCATAATATTATACTTTACCTTGGGAGCAAAAGTCAATCCGATAGTACTAATTGTCTGATTCTTTTAACTCTACATCTTTCTTTCTTGCCAGTCTCTTACCCTTTAATACTTTACAAATTCCTTGTTGCATGAGAACTGTTGAAGTATGACCCAAATTCTATTGGATGTTGGTGTTTTGGTAAAAGAGGGTTTGAAGACGTCAAATTATAGAACAGGGAGAAAAAATCAGCGCATTTTTGTTCGCTGTCCGCCAGTCTCTCGCTTGGCGCCTACCTGGAGCTCGAGCTGCAGTTCGTTCCTGGCCTGACCCGTTTCGTGTTTTAACACATTTTCGGCACTCCATTTCTTCTAAAACTCTATATATGTTTAGGGTTTATATATTAACCATGACTTTTAAACATAACATAACATTCATAGAGCCTTGAGAGAGCTTTAGATCTTGATTGAGAGCATTGAGATTTTGTACAAACGACATTCATTATTGATTATAGTGACATACTTCTCATCTACCCGTGATTTTGTTCTTCTTGGGTTTCCAGTTAAACTCTTGGCATTTTTGTGTTTGTTTATTTTATTTCATCTTGCCATTGTCTTATTGATTTCATACCAAACTGGTATCAGAGAAATGTTGATATTTTGCATGACAACTATGAAATATGATATCCCGTTATTGGATCGCAACATGAAATTCTCTCTATGGCAAGTGAAGATGTGCACTATTCTTGTGCAGAATGATTTGGATGATGTCTTATTATGCTTTAATAAAATGCCTCCAACCTGGATGCGGGATGAAAAGCAGCGTAGGGATCGGAAAGCCCTGTCACAAATTCATCCCCATCTATTCATTAGAATGTTCTAAAGGAAAAGAGTGTCGTTGCGTTGTGGTTTGAGTAGCTTTGTATTAAAGAGTTCGACCATTAAGTTACACTTGAAGCAGCTCTTGTATTCTGATCAGATGTTTGAAGGTATGTCGATAGATGATCACGTATCTACGTTCAAAGAAACTGTCGCTAATTTAGAAACACTGGAAGTTAAGTATGATGAGGAAGATCTTGCGTTAATATTGTCATGTTCATTGTCGCCTTTGTATTCAACTTTTAGAGACATTCTCCTCTATAGCCGTGATACTCTCACTCTGGATGATATCTATGATACTTTGTTGTCAAAGGAAAAGATAAAGCATCTTGTAGGGGATTTGGAAGTCAGACTGTGGACCTTGTTATTCGTGGGAGAAATCAATACAGGAATTTTGGTGAAAATATGAGGGACAAATCGAAATCCAGACATACAAAGAAAGTATGTTACTTTGTAAAAGGAAGGGAAACATTAGAGCTTAAAAGATTAAATTAGCCGAATAGTTTAGACCCAAATGTGGAATTAAACAATTAAAGGCAACAAGTCACTTATTAATTAATTTCTAGATGATTAATGTTAATTAACTCAATTAGACCTATTTCAATAAATTTTAATCAATCAAATCAAAACAATAAAGTAAATAATGAACACCAAAATTGATCAAGAAGGAAGATCCCTAACTGGATAATAAACCTCAGGACAAATTTGCCAGTGAACGATCCACTAGAAAAGTTAACTTACAATTAGTCTAGACGCTGTTAAAATTTAGCTGACTATGGTCACCTAACTTGTAAATCACTAAGGAACTCCTTGGTTGTACATGCCCGTATGTCCCAGAACTCTGGGCCACTTTTCTCTCCACTAGATCACTAAGAACAAACTCTTTTTGTTCCGGAGCACGGGAATTCCAAGCGCCTCTTCTCAAACTTCATTACTCTAAATTGGAGAATGTAGGGTTTTGTGTTTTAATGTTTGATCAGTAGATTTTTCTGCGTTTTAAGTTGTGGTAGAATGTAGAGAATTATGGCTCATCCTATCAAAGTATGTTTGGGATGATTATGAATAAGTAATCAAGGGGTTGAATCAAGAGACTTTGGAATGTGTTTTGGATATTCAAATAATGTTCTCTACAATGAAAATAATGATCCAGCACACCTTTGGGACGATCTAAACGTGGTTATTTGTAATATGAAGTGTATGGAGTGAAATATGATAGGAAAACAAGTTGTTTAATCGAAATAGGATTTAATCAGATATTTATGATGCTTGAGCATCGGCCAGGGCCAGACTAGCATCCGGGTTCTGCTTTAATTTGCATTCCGTCACTCGAGTAGGAAAGCCAGCGGTTAACTAGCGCCTATAGGTCCATTTCTTGATCTTCTTGAATTGTCTTCAACTCTTCCTAGGATTCTATCGACCCCAACTCTTTTGACTCCAATTACAATACAAATAACATATATTTTAGCTTTTTTTACTTCTCTTACAACTCAAATAATTAGATTTTGGATACGAATAAAGTCGATCACAAATACAATTTCAATTGGATCTAATAAAGCCAATTGCTACAAATTGAAAAACAATAATAGAATGGTTGTTACTATTACAGATAATGGAAAACAACCTGAAAATGAAGGAGAAGCTAATGTTGTGGAACATCGACAAAGTGAATGAGAAATTCTTGTGATTTCTGATAGTGGTTCCAAACCTTATGAGGACTGGGTTCTTGACTTGACTTGCACGTTTCATATGTATCCCAACAGGTACTGGTTTACAACATATGAGAGAATTTCGAGAGGTGTTGTAATTATGGGAAACAACGTACCATGTAAAATAGCTGGAGTTGATACAGCCAGGATTAGAACATTTGATGGAGCTATCAAAACACTTACTGATGTAAAGCACGTTCCAAAACTAAAGAGGAATCTCATATCTTTGAGTACCCTTGATTCAAAGGGATATAAATGCACTGGTGGAAGTGGAGTTTTGAAAGTGAGTAGAGTTGTAGGGTTCCATAATTATAGTGGATGCAGCAACTACTACATCTTCCTTGGCAGATAAAGAAGTTACAAACCTTTGACATATTCAACTTAAACTTATGAGTGAGAATGGTATGATACAATTGAACAGGAGAGGATTTCTTGATGGACAGATGACCAGTAAATTGAAGTTATGTGAGCATTGTGTTTTTGGAAAACAGAAAAGGTTCATATTCACCAAAGAAAGACACAACGTGAAGGGAACACTTGGGTATATCCATTTAGATCTTTGGAGACCAACAAGGGTGCCTTCTAAATGAGGTGCTTATTACTTGTTGACGTGATTGATGATTTCTCCAGAAAGACTTAGGTATTCTTTATGAAACAGAAGAGTGATATATTTGCAACCTTAAACAGTGAAAAACAATTATTGAGAAGTAGACTGGGAAGCAGGTAAAACATCTATACACAGATAATGAGTTGGAGTTTTGTTCAGATGAATTCAATAGTTTCTGCAAGTTAGAAGGGATCTTGAGACACTTAACAGTGCCCAGAACTCCACAACAAAATGGTGTGGCAGAACGGATGAACAGCACCTTGATTGAAAATATTCGTTGTATTCTTTCAAATGTTGGGTTGTCTAAGACTTTTTGGGTTGAAACTACTACTATAGCTTTTCTTTCTTCTTTTTTTTTCTTGCTATAGCTTCATTTCTTATTAATTACTCACCATCAATTGTTATTGAGAAAAAGATGCTAGAAAAGGTATGGTTTGATAATCCTTCTATTTATTCTAATTTAAAAATATTTAGGTGACCCGCTTATGCTTATGTAAATAATGGGAAGTTAGAGCCAAAGTTTAGAAAGTGTATCTTTCTAAGGTATAAATCAGGTGTAAATGGATATAAGTTGTGGTGTCTAGAAATAAGGAATGTGGTAATTAGTAGAGATGTTGTGTTTGATGAACTTGCAATAGTTCAAAATTTTCCTCTGGAGATTCTGGTAAAATTGAGCAACATAATCAAAATACTTAGGTGGAATTGGAAATTAGTTCAAAAGAAAAAACGGAAGTTTTAGATCAGTTAGTTCAGAGCTGACGGAGAGTAACACTTTGCCTAATTTACTTCCACCACCACCAGTACCATAGTATTCTATAGTAAAGGATAGATCTCGTAGATATATTAGACATACACAAAAGTATGGAGAGACGACTTGATAGCTTATGCAGTAGGTGGCTCATAGTATTGATTCCACTAAATAGTCTGCTACATAAATAGAAACAATCAGTGGTAATAACTCCTACAGATGGTTGATTGCTATGCAAGAGGAGATTAAGTCACTTAATAAAAATAGCACATAGGACTTGGTGAAATTATCCAAGGAGAAGAAGGTTGTTCGCTGCAAATGGGTGTTCAAAAGAAAGGAAGGTACATTGAGAGCTAAAAAGGTCAAGATATAACGTCAGATTGGTAGTTAACGGTTACAGTCAGATTCCAGGTTTGAGTTTTGTTTGGGGTTGAGGCTAAGGATGACTTAGAACTTGAGCAAATAGATGTCAAGACAACATTCTTGTATGGAGAACTTGAGGAGAATATTTACATGTAACAACCAGAGGGTTTCATAGTTATTGAAAAAAAGAACTATGTGTGTTTGTTGAAGAAGTCCTTGTATGGACTGAAGTAGTCACCAAGGCAATGATATAAGATGTTTCATTCATTCATGATTATTCATAATTTCATTAGAGCAGTTATGATAGTTGTGTGTACTTCAGAAAGTGTGATGGTCATTTATATATCTAATGTTGTATGTTGATGACATGTTGATAGCAGCCAAAGATAAAAGCAGAGGTCAAGAAGGTGAAAACTTAGCTCAGTAAGGAGTTTGAAATAAAATATTTAGGTGCAGCAAGTAAGATTCTTGGTATGGAGATTTTGATGGATAAGAAAGCTGGTAGATTGTATTTGAGTCAGAATGGGTATATTGAGAAGGTACTTTATACGTTCAACATGTAGAATGCAAAGGTTACCAGTACTCCTTTGGTTGCTCACTTTAAATTATCGTAAATTGTGCCCACAGTCAGATAAAGACATTGATTATATATTTCGGGCTCCTTATTCAAGTGCAGTGGGATCGTTATTTATGCTATGGTTTGTACAAGCCCAGATTGGGCACATACAGTCAGTGCAGTTAGCAGATACATGGTAAATTCAGACGAGGAACATTGGAAAGCAGTGGGTGGATATTCGAATACTTAAAGGACTCTACTAATACTTGTTTGCATATTGGTAGGAATACATATGATGTCATTGGGTATGTGAATTCAAATTACGTAGGGAGTCTTGATAAAAGGAAATCACTCATATGATATGTGTTTATCCTTGGAGGTTGATCTATTAGTTGGAAAGCTACTTTGTAAAATACACTAATATTATCTGCAACAGAGACAGAGTACATGGCTATTATAGAGGGATGTAAGGAGGCTATGTGGTTGAAAGGTCTGGTTGGTAAAATCGGTGAAGGATTGCAAATTTCTACAATTTATTGTGATATTCAAAGTGCTATCTTTTTTAGAAAAGATTATATGTTTCACGAGAGGACAAAACACATTGATGTGAGGTATCACTTTGTGCATAATGTAATTGCTCTTTGTGATATTATAGTGAGAAAGGTTGATACCAAGAAGAATCCCGCTAATATGATGATAAAACCACTTCCCATTGCTAAGTTAGAGCATTGCTTGAACTTAGTTGGTATTTGTCATTGATTTTAACCCATTGGGGCTTGTGTGGAAGAGGTGGAGTTGTTGTTTGATGATTTGCTGAAGGGCAATTCATTGCATTGGAGTTTGGTTCAAGGTGGAGAATTGTTGAAGTATGATCCAAATTCTATTGATTATTGGTGTTTTGGTTGAATAGGCCTTGAAGAGGTCAAATTATGGAACATGAAGAAAAACTCGACGCATTTTCCGCTCGCTACTGTCCCTTTCCTGCTCGAGTACTCAAAACAGAAGTGTGGCACTCGCTTGGCCCCTGCCTGCTGCTTGAGTGACGATTATTTCTGGCCCATGCCCATTTTGTGTTTTAACACATTTTCAGCACTACAATCTTTCTAAAGCTCTATGTTTAGGGTTTATATATATTAACCATGAATTGTAAACATAACATAACATTTATAGAGTCTTGAGAGAGCTTTAGATCTTGATTGAGAGGATTGAGATCTTGTGTAAACAACATTCATTATTGATTATAGTGAAATATTCCTCATTTGCCCGCAGTTTTTTCCCGTCTTGGATTTTCACGTGAAATCTTGGTGTTCTTGTATTTGTTTTATTTCATCTTACCAATTATCTTGTTGATTTCATAACAAGAACATCTTATCTAATACTACGTCAAATATTGAAATTTTTTTCTTGTCAAATCACTATATCTCAAATTTGGAACTCGTCATCATCTTTAACAAATGCAATAGTGAAATAACGAGGTTTGACTCAAACTACACCTAGAGGGGGGTGAATAGGTGTTTATGCGGAATTAAAAATTAAAAATTAATTAGCAATAAGTCACTATTAATTATATCTAGATGGTTAATCAAACAGTTCAATTTTTCCTATGTTGAAATACCGCAGTTATGAAAACAATAAACGAACACAATGAATGATCACGGAGAAACCCCAACTGGGTAAAAACTTCGGGCACTTTGCCAGTCAGAAATCNAGAGGGGGGTGAATAGGTGTTTATGCGGAATTAAAAATTAAAAATTAATTAGCAATAAGTCACTATTAATTATATCTAGATGGTTAATCAAACAGTTCAATTTTTCCTATGTTGAAATACCGCAGTTATGAAAACAATAAACGAACACAATGAATGATCACGGAGAAACCCCAACTGGGTAAAAACTTCGGGCACTTTGCCAGTCAAAAATCCACTATAAACGAATTATGAACTTATAGTCCGCCAGATACGACTACCACTAGTACTTTCTGACTTCCTGACTGTAATTTTCACAGCTCTCCTGGATTGCGTGCTTATACACCAACTCCCAGCTGCAGTTTTCAAAGCCCTCCTAGATTGCCCGCTCTTGCAGCAACTCACGACTTTATGAATTCGTCTATCTCCTGTGGATCAACGAAAAACTCCATGTTCTCCAACAACTGGAACTTCAGTCACTTTCCATTAATCTTCAGCACTCTAACAGATATGTAGGAAGTAGGAATTTGGTATTTAGATTAAGTGGTTTTGATATTTCAATGCCAAGAACAAATCAATCAATGAAGGTTGAAAGCTATGAATAGAGAGAATATGAAGCAACCAATGTTTTATCAATGTTCAACCTTCTGAAAACCATTCAGAGGCGTTTGGTATTTATAGTTTAGGTTTTTGGGGTTGAATGGGCCGGACAAAAAACCTTAAAAACTCGAATTAAAATTTTTCGGGAAACACTGTCACTCGAGCGAAAGTTGGGCGACAGGCGAACAATTGTGTGTCGTTCGAGCGAAGTCATGACGATAGTCTAGCGAAATTGCGGCGCTGTTTTTCCTTCTTTTCCATTCTCTAACCCTAGACCTAATACAACTCAATTTCTACCATTTGCAACTTACTTCTTGATTTTCACAACATATTAAATTTAGTCCATTTT
>CAIGRT010121684.1:0-12411 GCA_903798405.1 Fraxinus platypoda | reverse complement strand
AACTTTTAAATTTTGTGATTGTGACAGATAAACAAATTGTGACTTTTAAATTTTTAAGTTGTGATCGATGAATAAATTGTGACCTACGAAATTTTTGAATTGTGACCTAAAAAGTTGCGGAACGGTCATCAGAATACTCGTCGAAATCAAAGCAGTCGCCAGAGCAGTTGTATTTTTGAAAAGGTGTAAAGTAAATACCTTAGAAATGTATTGTTCCCATGAAATTTTGGGAGAAAATATGATTTGAAATACTGATTTCATGGAGAATTATGCGAGTAAAAAATGAAAAAAAAAAAAAAAAAATTGGGTTTAGTGTAACATTATTTTGAGAGAATAAAATTTTGGATAGTGATTTTTAATAGATGTGTGATTAAAAAGTAGAAAAAAGTTTTGAATTTACGTGCAAAATATTTTATTGTATAAATATATGGTTAAAAATGATTTTAAGAATTTAAAAAATTTGAAATAATGATTATCAAACATGAACTATATGAAAGAATATGTAGTTGAAAATAAATTTTGAAAAAATTGAGCCCAAACAGGAGAAAAGTCTTTTCCAGCCCATCCAAATGTGTAATAAATTTCTTTTATGTTTTTTTCTTCTTAGTTTTTGAAACGTTAACCTTGTAAGGTTGGAATGTTTCGTTCCATTTGTATTAGTATTTTCTATCTATATACAAAGTATGGCCCAATGTCAAGTCTCTCGTATTTTAAAAAAAATGGGTAAATTTATCGAGAGGACTCAAAAATAATAATAATAATAAATTTAAGTTCTTTAGCTAAATCATAAATATAAAATAAGTTAAGTTTTAATTTTTAACTAGGATAGATCCAATCTGGCTATAGCCCAGTTCCATTTTTCTTCGATTGCATGGTTTGAGGAAAAATGTACATCTTACCTTACAAGATAGAATGTTCAATTAGCTATAAGTTCCCAATCAGTTATAAATTTAGCAAAGGTTTGTACATCATTTATAAATCGTTCATAAATTCACTCGAAATCAAATATTCATTTCAATCACATATTTTGCTGAACAAAGACTTAACTTTGTGGGAGTAAGGGTGTGTTTGATGAATATTATTGAGGAAATAATGTATTTTAAATAGTGATATGATGAAAAATATGTGGTTAAAAAGTAAAAAAAACTATTGATGTGATGAAAAATATTATTTTATTGAATAATGTGTGATTGAAAATGAGTTTAGAAATAATGTATTTTAAAATAATGTATGTCAAACAGGGCTTAAGTGAATATTGGTACTTCTATCTTGATGGGCAAGAAAGTCAAGATCTCGGTATAGGACGGTTGTAAACCGGTGATTTGGGTTTAATCAAGTCTTGAGTGATTATTGCTAATTATTACGGTTTCTTAGTGTGCTACATAATCTACGCACTTAACTCTTATTTGGTAGAGATTAAAATCAGATTTTTTTAACAAATTTTGATTTTTAAAAAAAAGTTGATGAAACGTGTGGTTGAAAAGTTGTGGATTTTATAATTTTTATAGTTAAAATTAATTATTGATTTTGACTTAAATTTTAATCGAATTTTTTAACGGTACCAAACAAGGGCTTAGTACGTGCTTTTCTCTTGCAATTCTAGCAATTATATAGTGTTACGAGACTACTAATAAATTACAGTTTTGCTACAATGTACATTAAAGTTTGACAATTTGATTGATATTATTTGATGTGGTAAGCATAACGACCATTGATTTTAACAATATTTATTTAAATCTCTGTTTAAGATTTCTTAAATATAGGAGGATGTCAAACTTAGTAGATTAATTCAATAAATTATGTTAACTTTCCGTTCCTTAAATTTCCTATTTTTCTTGCGGTACGCTACTAGAAATTACGGATTCAATCATGAAAATTTAACGACATTCCATTTCTGTCGCTAATAAAGATGGATTATCTACAAATTTTCGACAATATATTTTATTAATTATTTTAAATAAAATGATAATGTATAACGACGGCTTCTCTAAAAGATTTAATATGTTTTTTNTAATGTATAACGACGGCTTCTCTAAAAGATTTAATATGTTTTTTGTTTTTTTAAATTGAAACGTTAACACGTTCATATAAAATCAACGATTTTAAAATCACGATTTTAGTTCAATTTGACGTGTTGAAGATTTTTCTATTCACCCTAATCAATTGGTGCCTTTATACCAAAATCTATCCCTCAAGTCAAAAATGGTAAACTTCCTTCTAGCCTTGAGTGATTATTGCTAATTATTATGGTTTCTTAGTGTGCTACATAATCTACGCACTTAACTCTTGTTTGGTGGAGATTAAAATCAGATTTTTTTTAAACAAATTTTGTTAAAAAAAAATTGATGAAACGCGTGGTTGAAAAGTTGTGGATTTTATAATTTTTACAGTTAAAATTAATTGTTGATTTTGACTTAAATTTTAATCGAATTTTTTAACGGTACCAAACAAGGCATTAGTACGTGCTTTTCTCTTGAGGATATATGTTAAAATAACCCAATTTTCCTTCTCATTTTAATAACCAAAAAATAACAATTCGAGTTTTTCTTAACCATGTATAGTGGTAAATAATTTTATAATAATTATATTGACACCACGATTGCATGATAGATATCCAATTTATTTGCTTATTGTCGCACTTATATTCTTAAATTTTTTTGGTCACGTTCTTATCTCCAGTTTAATTAGTTAGCAAATATGATCCCTGATTGTGGTTCTTGTTCAAATATTTTGTTACCGCACATTGAAATTGGGCAAATATTCTATTGAATTTTTTATATTTATTTTGTATTTTGGGTATTTTAAAAATATAAGGTGTAAATAAGTCCTTCTATGATTTTTAATAGTCTTTTTATATGAAAACTATATCGAGGGACTAGATGCACTAATCAATGAAATATTAAAAATAAAAGGCGATGAAAAAATATTGGGGATATAAAAGCATTAATGAACAAAAGTTAAAGTCCTAATGCAATTAAAAATTGATGTATAATAATAAAAAAAACATTGTAGTGGGAATATAATTGCCCATAGTTATATCAATTGATTGTAATAAATATAAGTTGGAAATATAAAATATGTCAATTTTGGTTTATATTATATTATATTAAATAAGGAAAGGACTGGAAGATCACGGGTGCTAATTAAGGGTCATGATTCCTAATCAAACCCAGCTTCTACGGGTAAATTTCACATGCGGTCACTAACTTTTCAATTGGATCATCTAACTTTAATTTGTCTGAATTGATGATTGAAATTCAATTTAATTTTAAATTTCACCCCTTCGTATAGACGAGAATTGCTTAATCGGTAGCTATACCACAATGGATCTTTAACTTAATTGTTGAATGGCGAGTCAATTTATCAAATACGTCATGTCATGAAAGTGTTAAACTTGAGTTTCGATGTCCAATAAAAAGAATCTTAATCGTGATTGAGTCTTCTAACCTTTTAATTTAAAGATATCATCATAACTTTCATTTAATTATTTTCATTCATAAGGTGCTACGTATTGATTACGTGAAGTATTAGTCGTGATATAACTGCCAACTATGGAATTTCAATCAAATTGGAGGAAGATATGAGATAAAATGTGAAAGAGGGATAAAATTCATAGTTAAATTAAACTTCACTAATTAATTAAGACAAATTAAAATTTAATATTTTGTCAGCTCTATAAAGATAGACTTGCTTTCGTTTTTATCTATTCCAAATTATAGGCTATTTTTCTTATTAAGAATATATTGATTTTTTAATTTTTTTAATATGCCTTTATTTAATGTTCTTGTTATCAACAAATATGGATTACTCATATCATTATTTAATGTAAGGAAATGTAAAAATAAATAAATTATATTTTTAATTATATTAATTATATTTTTTTAACTTGTGTGAAAATGGAAACAAGTCTGGGTCGGAGAGGTAAAATAAAATTCATTGAAAGTTCAATGACTATTTCCTTAAAAAAAATGGGGACAAAATTATCAAAGGCCACGTGTCTCAATAGTTCACTTTTTTCTCGAAGTGGGGCCCAAAAAAATTCGGGAAAAAAATAATGTACCTTAATATAGAAACACAAAAATAGAGGGAGTCCTCCCTCAAGCCTTGGCTTTTCCTTTTAAAAACGCCTATATTAATAAATACAGGAACGTTCAATTCAAAGACAAAAACTGCAAAATCCCAACTGAGAAATTACCAAGTTTCGTAGAGAAAGAAAAGGGAAATGGGAGATTTGCTTCGTAATAGAGATGTAGGAGGGTTGTTTAGGGTTTCGATGTGTGGCGGTGCTCAAGAAATTGAACATATGTCAACTGAAGGCAGCCATTATAGTCTGTCTACTGGGATCCTTCCTTCTCTTGGTGCAAGAAGCAATCGTAGAGTCAAGCTCCGAAGGTTCATCGTTTCGCCTTATGATCGCCACTACAGGTTCTTCTTTTGATCTTTTCTCTATTTATATATTTATGTATTGAGTTTTATTTGCATGTTCTTACAGACTCTCTCGTACTTTCGGGTTCGAAATATGGTGATTTGAATGAACCACCCCACAGAAGCTTTTTGCTCTTCTTTGATATATTATCATAATTCTATTTTTGAAATTTAAAGGAGAAACCAATACCCGTTAACTATATATTTGTTCAATTTTTTACTCCTTGAAAGCACATTTTTTTTAACTAATTCAAGAAAACTTTTCGCTGTTGATCTTCTTTGACTTTTTTTAGTTTTGGTGGTTCTTTTGATTTTCTTGATTATGTCAATGGAGAAAAGTGGAATGGATACTGCTTCTTTAGTGGGTGTTTTTTGGGAGTTTGTGCTTCAAATAGTCTTTTCTTGGCTGCCTGTTTTGGACTTCAACTACCTTGTTTTTATTGTTTGGAACCACTTAAGAATTTTAGAAAATTTGGAATTGCAATTCGATTTTAATTCTTGTGTTTGGAACATGGGAATTGATTCAATTGGAATGAAGTTTCGAAGTTTTATTTATTTACTTATTTTTGTGCTGTACAAGGTTTAAAATCTGTCGGTTGACTGTTAGAAACCTGTTGGATTATGTATTTGAAAAACAGTCAGTATGCCTTTTTGCTAAATTCAACTTAGTGTGAATTGAATTTTGTTTGTAGGATATGGGAGACCTTTCTGGTTGTTCTTGTTGTCTATACAGCATGGGTGTCACCATTTGAATTTGGGTTTCTTGAGAAACCAGAGGGACCTCTGTCCATAACAGACAACGTTGTCAATGGATTTTTCGCCATCGATATCATTCTTACATTCTTTGTTGCATACCTGGATAGAGCTACCTATCTTCTTGTTGACAACCCGAAGCAAATTGCTTGGAAGTATGCGAGTTCTTGGTTGGCATTTGATGTGATATCTACAATCCCTTCTGAACTAGCTCGTAAGATCTCCCCGGAACCTTTACAGACATATGGCTTATACAATATGCTTCGTCTCTGGCGTCTCCGGAGAGTTAGTGCATTATTTTCCCGGTAAAATACTTTATCATCTGTTTATAAGGAATTTTTGCAATATATGTCCATATTTTCTCAAGCTTAGATGACGGTACCTTATTTTTGTTTAATTTTCAATTTTTTCTTTCTTCAAAACAGATTGGAGAAAGATAGGAACTTCAACTACTTTTGGGTTAGATGTGCAAAGCTTGTTTGTGTAAGTTAATTTTAAATACGTTAGGATTACGCTATCGAGAAAAATGGGTCTGTTTTACTGAACTATCTTCCTAAAGTACTGTAGGTTACTCTATTTGCGGTTCATTGTGCTGGTTGCTTCTATTATCTACTTGCTGCTCACTATCACAATCCGAGCAAGACATGGATTGGAGCAGCTATGGGCGACTTCCTTCATCAGAGCATATGGGTTCGATATGTCACTTCAATTTATTGGTCTATCACAACTCTCACTACCGTAGGTTATGGGGATCTGCATGCTGAAAATACGAGAGAGATGATATTTGACATTTTTTACATGCTCTTCAACCTTGGACTCACAGCATATTTGATCGGAAATATGACAAATTTGGTGGTCCACGGGACCAGTAAAACTCGACAATTTGTGAGCAATTCTTATATCTATTGCTTCTATAGGGCCTTTGATTCATTTGATTTTGTCAATTTATGTTTCTGTTATTTTACGTGCAACAATAGAGAGATACCATTCAAGCTGCTTCAAGTTTCGCACAGAGGAATCAACTCCCTCCTCGACTTCAAGATCAGATGCTTTCGCATTTGGGGTTGAAGTTCCGGACAGACTCAGAGGGGCTGCAGCAGCAGGAGACTCTTGATTCACTTCCAAAAGCTATACGCTCAAGTATATCACATTTTCTATTCTACGCTCTGGTAGACAAGGTATACTTGTTTCGTGGAGTGTCCAATGATTTACTCTTCCAGCTGGTAATTCTCTATAACCGAGTCAATCATCGTCCTCTATTTTTTCTTACAAACTGATGTCGTTATAATAACAAATATTTCTTTATATTGAAGGTCTCTGAGATGAAAGCCGAGTATTTCCCTCCCAAAGAGGATGTAATCTTGCAGAATGAAGCACCGACTGACTTTTATATTCTTGTTACGGGGGCAGTGGTAAAGTTGGACATCCAAACTCTGTTTCTCATTATTTTTACTGTAATCGAGCTCAATTGATTGTGCTAGTATACTTTTGGATTATATCGTGATGTTTCAATTGCTTTACAGGAACTGCTGGTTCTGAAAAATGGAGTTGAACGGGCAAGTCTGCTTTATAAATCCTAAGTGGAAATTCTCTGCTCCTCAGAAAAGCAATTTTCACTTTTACTTTAAAACCTCGACTGAATCTTAAATATTTGCAGGTTTTTGGAGAGGCCAAAGCTGGCGATATTTGTGGTGATATTGGGGTACTTTGCTATAGGCCTCAACTATTCACAGTGCGAACGAAAAGATTAAGTCAGCTATTACGACTGAACCGTACCGCATTTTTGAACATTGTTCAGGCCAATGTTGGAGATGGGACAATAATCATGAACAATCTCCTTCAGGTCCATATCCCTTTCAGAGATTTTTCATTCTCTTTTGTAAACAATGTTGATCAAATGTTACCTGCTTATATTGCACGTAAATATTACTTCAAGCTTATTTCACTACATGAAACGTGTAACTTGAATCTTATGTGGTAAAGTAAATCATGGACAGTAAACATTAGTACAAAAGTAGACTCTTACAATGGATTGTAAGTAACAATTTTATCATTGATTTTCCTTTTGTCAGCATTTGAAGGAGCTAAATGACCCGATAATGCAGGGAGTTCTGCTAGAGACGGAGAACATGCTCGCTAGGGGTAGATTGGATCTGCCTCTCACCCTATGTTTCGCAGCACTTAGAGGAGACGATTTGCTGTTGCATCACTTGTTGAAGAGGGGTCTAGATCCAAATGAATCCGACAATAATGGAAGGACAGCTCTGGTGTGTATGTCCTAATTAGTAGGATAAACTCTTTAACATAATAGCTTCTGAAACGCAATTTTCTCATCTTCTTTTTCATTGTTTTGTCTAATCAGCATATAGCAGCATCAAAAGGAAACGAAAACTGTGTGCTTCTTTTACTGGATTTTGGGGCAGATCCTAATAACAGAGGTAATTTTCAGTTTTATCAAAGATTCAAGTTGATTCTATCAAATTTGTACTTTCATATAATATATGTTCGATTCACACCTATTTTTGTTCCATAGCTACACAATCATTTCTGGGTATGGCCATCTTGCTAAAACACTTCTATTTGCCCTTTACAACGAAACCATTTATTAATTAATATTCATCATAAACTTTCTGAATTCGGATAGTCTTTTATATTTGGCCATGTTCTACTATTTTTAGCATTGTTTATGTAGCAAACTGTCTTTGACACTTTCCAGTTGACCTATCAAAACTGAATGCTTAATCTTGTCATCATATAACTGTCAATGAAGCACTAAACGTGCCAGATTGAATGCCAAGAGGGATATAGATCTAATATTAGTTTTTTATTATTGATCAATAATGCACAGGTTTCCCATTTTTTTATTAAGTGATAAGTCAAAGAAATAAAAAATTTCCATTCATTCTTCACATCAGTTCGCTTTCTGAAATCTGAAGTCAACTGTATAAACATTATTATCAGATCACCTTACTTTAAATGGACTGGTAGCCGACATTCTTAAGGTCAATCTATAGATACAATTTGGATATTTAATATCCATTTATAGTCTGTAATGTCTCTTCATTTCCTTCACTTGTTTATTTAAGATCTATTATAGATAATATTTGGAGTAAAGCCAACACAATTCAATGGACAGATTAACCTTTCAGGATTTCAAATGTCATTTTATCGTTAAGGACATTTTCATTTATTTTTTGTAAACCGATGTGGTGGTTTGGCTGACCTTAAAGTTATTGTATATACGATGAAAGATTAATGGTTTCGACTGTATAATTGTTTTTCCCTTGTGTGCAGATTTAGAAGGAAGTGTACCATTGTGGGAGGCCATCTTAGGTGCACATGAATCGGTTATCAGGACACTGTCTGATAACGGAGCTAAGATAACTTCTGGTGATGTTAGTCTATTTTCATGCACGGCTGCTGAAGCAAATAATTTGGAATTGCTCAAGGAAATTGTTCGTCATGGGGGGGACGTGACGAAACCAAAGAGCAATGGATCAACGGCTGTCCATGTTGCGGTTTGTGAAGGCAACATTGAGATCGTCAAATTTCTATTAGACCAAGGTGCCAACATTCACCAACCAGATGAACATGGCTGGACTCCAAGGGACCTAGCCGAGCAGCAAGGACATGATGATATAAAGGAAATTTTCGAACAGTATAAACAGAATCAACCTCAACCCTCAGTCGCAATCCCTGATCAGCGTCATGGGGTTCGGTTTCTAGGACGATTTAAAAGCGAGCCGAGTATCATACCAGGGTCCCACGACACGTTTCCTCCACCAGATGGTTCGTGGGGGAGAGCACGTCCAAGGCGCAGGACTAATAACTTCTACAATTCTCTATTTGGAATAATGTCAGCAGTCCAAACTGGGGAGAATGACTCGCTTTCATCAGTAAACAAGGACAGAAGTGGGGTGGCTACAAGAACTTATGCTGCTAGAATGACTATAAGCTGCCCCGAGGCTCGAGATTTTGCAGGAAGGCTTGTGTTACTTCCGAATACCTTCCAAGAGTTACTCGAAATTGGTTCAAAAAAATACGGTTTCTTACCTTCCAAAGTTTTGACAAAAGATGGGGCTGTGATTGATGATATAGCGCTCATCAGAGATGGTGATCATTTAGTTTTTTCCAGTGATAACAGAAACAAAGAAACTAGGTGAAGACAGCTTGAAAGTGAACAGCAAATGACCACTCTTTCTCATATTCTGAGGAAAAAAATACACCCTATGTTTTATAAATTTATATTTTATATATTTCTTGTCGCATATGGTTATAAAAAGCACCCTTTGAGGAAAAATTTACAAATATACACACAAAAAATGACACTTCCTGTTTGACATTCATTCTCTTCCCATTTTCTTTCCCATTTTCATTTTCTTTCTTCATTTCAACCATACATTCTATCAATAAAATAATATTACACATAAATTAAAAAATTCTTCTTACTTTTTAACCACACATTCTTCCCATCAATCACTATTCTAGAATTTATTCATCTCCAAAATGGGTGTCAAACATGTTAATTGAGATAACAAATCATAAAATGGAGATTATCATAACATTGGATTATTTGTTTGTACTAGGATCTTGTACAAACAGATTTACAGGTGCTGCCAACGCGCTCATCTCTGCCAAAATATCCATGTAATAAGGTCGGGCTAAATGTTGAGGTCGGGGTCATGATTCGTAATAACGATTACCTTGTCCTTATCTCGCACCTTTTAAAAATATTAATCCAACTCTGATTGTGACTTTCCATAACCTTTATCCCAATCCAAACTGCCATCCCATTACAAGTTTGATTTAAACTCAAACAGAACACTTTCAGTATAACACAAACACTTTGCATGATAAGGGTAAGGACTACGAGTGGTTGGATTTTTTTAGAATTCCATTACCAATATCTATAAATACAGGACTAAGTTCATTATTCAGGTACGCTTTCACATAATTTTTAGTTCACATCCCTACGTATAAATTCTCTCTCTAACTTAAGCATTAGAGGGGCGACAAAGACACACTTCGACGCATTTGTTTCAGATGTTGGAAGAATTTGTTCGTGTTCATTCCTAGTCGTCAAGCTCGAAAATGAACAAGTACGATTTTTGATAGCATCAGATTTTTTTTTTTTTGGTGGATTTCTGTAAACCAATCTGGCAAAATGCCCCCTGTACACATAGCACGATTGTTTGTATATTACCTATTGTAATGTTTTGCATACCATTTTCTAATTATTAATTAAATATTTTTCTGTAAAAGATTTTTCTTTTGTGTTAGATTTAATAATTTATTGTCTTCTTATCATATAGACCTAAACACGAACACTGAGTCAATGAAAAAAACTTTAGTAAGTTAATAACATATTGAAAAATACTTCATTTGCTTCATTCCATACCGTAAAACAAAAATAAAAAAATAAATTAATTGTTGTCTTCTAATTAATAAGTTTTGTTCAACGACTTAAAAATAAAAAAATAATTAAAATAGATTTTTATATGTTGTGAAATTACGGAATAGTTATTGATGACTATTCAATCCCATCAGAATATTTTAATAAATCTTATTTTGTGGTTCGTTCGTCGTAAAATTTGGACAGCAAGTTAATAACTCATTGTTCTTCAAATTCAATGGTTAAAATCAAGATCCAACAGTTCATTTGTAGATATAATGTCAAGTTCTGCAAATCTAATTAAAATTTCCAGAAGAGCCAATATTAAAATGTTACATGGAAGATAAATTTTACTATTGCTAATAATTTGCTCCCCATTATATATAATAACATAAACTCGTAAAGATTCTAAAAGGTGTGTTTTAATTGGTGCACTATATCATTAATAGTATAATTTAAGCACATCCTATATTGAATCAGAAATTCAATTTGATTTTATTATTTGACATGATCAGAGTCAGACCATCCGGATGAACAATGATGCGTAAAATTATTGAGAATTTGAATGAACATTCAATAAAGAACTAGAAGATTCTTAAATTCAATGAATTAACATATAATGCTTGTCTTCTATATTATAAATTGGTGATTGATCATTACTAACTTAAATTGGGACAAAATCCTTATAATCTTGAAAATTAATTAAGATGATAAAAGGGGGTCATCACTTTCCATGTTGACCATCTAGATATTATTTGGAGAATGAAATAGTAATTAAACTTTTGGAGAATAAAAACAGTGAAAAAATTGATAAGTAAAGTGTTACATAATGTAATAAAAAAGCATAATTTGTTATTTTCGATAAGAGTAACGTTATTTAGCACTACTGGTACTTAACATTGGTCTAAGTGACGCATTAGTGATATTAAATTATAGGTCCAAGTAAATGAATCACATAATTTTACCTATCATATAATGCCATATAGACTGGTGTTCTAACATCGTCAAGGTTAGATATCATTATATTTTTGATAATGGGTATTTTGATCTATTTAACTATTTTTAATGAAAAAATTGTAATTTTTCAACAAAACTTTTTTTTATTACCATGAGGTAAATGTAAAGTGTAAATTTAGAAAACACGGCATTGTAAAGTGTAAATACACCCTACACAAAAGGTGTATTTTGCAAATCTCCCTATTCTTTAATGTACTTGTCAAAAGTTAGATTTGTAAATTTAACATTCATTTACGTTAAATTATTTTGTCCAGCACTGGTATATATTGGAATGCAAGTTTTTCTGAATTATTGAGCAAATACTAGGGTAGACAACGAACACTCTGAGGCATGTCAAAAAAAAAATCAAAGATTGCTTAGAATAGGAAAATAGTTACTTTGCAAGATTTTCAACCTAAACAACCTTTATAATTGTTTGTTAGAACTGTAGATATTGTATATTACTCGCCGAGTTTATATTGCCTAGTTTATTATTAACAATTAAAATGGAATTAGAAGGTTTTGTGCGTTTATTTTTTCCTTAAGAGGCTCCCTACATAGATTTTCACCCAATTCAAGTTAAAGGAATATCATACAGTACTTTAGGGACTATATTAGCCTATTTTTGGCTCATGTTTATAAATTATTTATAAAGACTCAAATCACTTTTTATTCACCCATTTCGAGAGACCTACAGACTACAAGTATTATTCATTTCCCCACCACTCATTTCTATTTAATTATAATTTAAACCGTTTATAAACACTTCCCAAACATTAGAATAACCAGTCACTGTCTCATATACTGTGTTTATACAGAAAAAAAAATGAGATAAAATGAATTAC
>CAIGRT010121681.1:0-10564 GCA_903798405.1 Fraxinus platypoda | reverse complement strand
ATGTCAAACCGACCCAAACCAACCCGAGCCGGTTTGGTTTGGTCGGTTTTTCGATTTTTTTGCCCACCCCTACTCGCATACCAAGAAATCACTAGATAGTATGTCATAGTGGAGGCAGAAATTCTAAGTTTAGGAGTGCATAAATTACATTTCAGGACTTGCAACAGAATTCGTAAGCAAGTCAGTAGTTCTCTTCATTGCCGCGGCTGTGTTGTTTGAAGGAGACGAATGACTGCCTTCAGTTGCAGTTATTTGTAGCTCTGCATTTATGTTTGTTCTGCACCATCTTCTTCTGGTTGATTCCTGCCTTGTTGGATTTACTTTGGTTATTGCTCCACCACGACATACACGGCAGGCTTATTTGGCTTGCTTCTTGAGTTGGGTTCTTTGCAATACTACTTAAATTGGCTAATTTGGATTGTCACTTGAATTGGAGTTTGAATCCTTTTTTGGCAATTCTTCTTGGTTCAATCCTGATTTGGATCCAATAAGTTATAGCTTCTATCAGTAAACGTTCCTGATGCTTTTGTTGGATAAATTCAAATTTGTTGGCGCAAGAACAATTGGGAAGAAAATCCTGTTATTTTCCATCAAATTTTTTATCCATCACATTTTCTTAACTTCCTTGTGTGCCTTGCCGGAGTTTTCATTAAGCCAGTCTTTGTCTTTATCTTTGGGAGGATTGCTCGTGAACCCCCATAGATTTTTGCAGTACTATTTTTAACATGGTCTATCCTTGGCAAGTTTAGGTGTAAAAAACTGCTTGAGGTTTGATTTTGACCTTGTTCCTTCTGCTTGTGGGATATGCGCATCAAGCCTTGGTGATGGTCTTGTTAAATTGGTGGATAGTGATTGTATTCCGCATCAACTTCTAGTTTTTTGGTTGGCTTGGACAGCATGCATGGTAAATGCAATTCTGAAGTATCATTTGAGTCTTGGGAAGGACAACTTGCTCAGCTCAATTTGATTTTCAAACTAAATTGGTTTCTACAGCATCATATTGAGTTTGAGGGGAAGATGAAAATATAGAAATATTATATATTATTCTATGTGATTTTTTTCCCAATTGTGTTAGATTATTTTCCTTAATAATTGATTGTGCGATTATCACATAATATTTCTTTTTAGAGCTAGTAGTAACCTTATAAATAGGGTATTCTACTTTGTTATAGTTAGATAAGTTAATTACCTACAATTCATAATTTCTAACATTCTCAACCTTCAGGGAAGGTGAGATATTTTTAAACGATATAGAAACATATATAAGATATAGAAACATATGTAAGGAGTATTATGTTTGGATACTCACTTGCCAGCATTGTGCATTTGCTCAGATTTTGTATAGGTCAACTGTTGATAGGCTGGTCCTTGATAATGGAATATTTGTTAAATGTTAAATTAGCTTATTCTTGTCTGATATAGTTGTCTCTGGTGGGGAGCATGTTGATGCGATTATTGGAGCTGCTGTTGCTGATGGAAAAGTGACCCCAAAGGTGCAGTCGTTGATTAAAATACTTCTGAGATATGAGCATATGGAGGATTTTCGTGCCATAATCTTTGTTGAACGTGTTGTGGCTGCCTTAGTTCTTCCAAAGGTCAATTGTTTAACAAAAATGACATTGTGTGAGTTATGGTTTATTCTTTTGCTAGCTATTGCCTCACTATGACCATTAACGTGCTCTATGTACTTGCAGGTTTTTGCGGAACTTCCTTCCCTAAGTTTTGTTAAGTCTGCAAGTTTGATTGGGCATAACAACAGTCAAGAAATGCGAGCATACCAGATGCAAGATACTATTGCCAGATTCCGTGATGGCCGTGTATGTCTAGATTCCAAACCAGTGCTTTTAGATATCTGTAGCTAGTAATTCTCGTTTTTTTCATTGGTGATTACATCTGGTTCAGGTGACTGTGCTAGTTGCCACTAGTGTTGCTGAGGAGGGTCTTGATATTCGGCAATGCAATGTTGTTATTCGCTTCGACCTTGCCAAAACTGTTTTGGCTTATATCCAGTCTAGAGGTCGTGCCAGAAAGCCTGGATCTGATTACATCTTGATGGTTGAGAGGTAATCCTGGGCCATTATATCTTCGAACTTCCTGCCTTCTTGCGAACAGAGAGCTAATATGGCGTATTTTAATATAACTTGATGTAGAGAAAATTTGTCGCACGAGGCATTTTTGAAGAATGCTAGAAATAGTGAAGAAACCTTGCGGAAGGAAGCCATCGAGAGGACTGATATTAGTCATTTGAAGGACACCCCAAATATAAATTCTGGAGAGGCTGCAGCTGGTACAGTGTACCAGGTGCAGTCAACTGGCGCTGTCGTGAGCTTAAATTCTGCCGTTGGACTTATCCACTTCTACTGCTCCCAACTGCCCAGTGACAGGCATCTCTCTTTCCAAATCTTCCTTTACAGTGGTCAATGCAATGTAGTTTTTGGCCTTAAAATCATCTTGACTTATATGCAGGTATTCAATTCTTCGTCCAGAGTTTATTATGGAGCGTCATGACAAGCCCGGAGGCCCCACTGAATATTCATGCAAGCTTCAACTTCCCTGTAATGCACCATTTGAGAAACTGGAAGGTCCTCCATGCAGGTCGATGCGTCTAGCACAACAGGCATGCTACGTTCTAAAAATCCTTGTCAGTTTTGTCTAGTATGACCTGAGATTATCATATGGATAGGTTATACAATTTGCAGGCTGTTTGTTTAGCTGCTTGCAAGAAGCTCCATGAGATGGGAGCATTTACCGACATGCTATTGCCAGACAAGGGAACAGGGGTAGACGCCGAGGAAGTTGAACAAAATGATGATGGAGATCCACTTCCAGGAACTGCTAGGCATAGGGAGTTTTATCCGGAAGGTGTAGCTGACATCCTTCGGGTTTGTTCTTCCATCATCTCATTTTAACTGCTCTATGTGGCAGACTACATTTGATCCATCGAAAGATAAATCTGTGTTCTCAGTTTTGATGATTGACTTTGCAGTTGTTGTCAATTAGTTTTAATAATTGATGTAATGTTTTTCAAGTTCGTTTTTTCTTTGCATATATGATTCATGGATGTTTGTGACCCTCTCTCTCTCTCTCTCTCTCTCTCTCTCTCTCTCTCTCTCTGTTGAAAGCTGGGGAAAAGAGATCCTTTGTATGGCTGAGAATTGGTGAAGATTGATGTGCATTGAATTAGTGCTAGCATCTGCATATCAATATAAGATTGAACAACTTAAACACCAGAATAATCTACTGCATCTAAAACATATCAAACATAAAATTCAACATGTTGAGCATCTAATGTACATTTAGGTACACCGCCTTTTAGGTACCTAAAGGATTTATACTCTTATGTTGGTGATAGGAACTTATTATCATGAACTTATGTATCTTACAACATTCACAGATGTGTGTGCTCACATGCTGACATTCACATTAGCACATAAAAATCCATGCTTACATATGTATGTCCATGTATAAAGGCTTACATATTTATGGTATTGATAGTCTTTTTCTTTAAAATTAACCATGAGGCACAAGAGGTAAAGGGAAACATTAAAGAAGATTTTAGGAAAGGAAGTTGAACCACAATTGCCTCTGGTTACGGGATTCCCAATTTCTTGGACAGAATTTGAATATCATCCCATCTTTAAATTTCTTGAATCTGATTACATAATGAAAATTATTTCCTGCAGTTTTTTTACCCGGGTAGTTCTTTTACTAATGAAGAATTTTCTGTTACTTTCACTTCAGTATTCTAGATATTAAAGCTTTTAAATGTCACACCTATGGGACATAAATTTAGTAGCTTCTTCATGAAGCTAGTATCTGTTTTTTTATTTCGTCATTTATTAAGAAGCAAAGGTAGTTATGAGATGGAGGTGACCAGATCAAAAGGAGCAATAGAAAAGTCTTCACAATTGTGCATGATTCTTGTGCAATTGACACACAAATAAAGAATGGTGTATTATGCTTGAGAAATGAAATGGTTTTCGAACAATAACTTCTTTCTTATCCCTTAGGCAGATATTACCTCTCTTAGAAGGATATTGTTATATTTGTATTCTATTTATCTTGGCTCTACAGGGAGAATGGATTTTATCTGCTAAAGATGGTTGCGAGGACTCCAACTTGTTTCATCTTTACATGTATGCATTCAAATGCGAAAACATTGGCTTCTCAAAAGACCCCCTCTTAAATCAAGTTTCTGAGTTTGCAGTGTTGTTTGGCTGTGAGCTGGATGCAGAGGTGCCTTACTTTCTACATTTGCTTTACATAAATGGAAATTGTGTTCTTTATATAATATCCATTTCTTTATAGGTATTATCGATGTCGATGGAATTATTCATTGCCCGAGCCGTGATAACAAAAGCATCCCTTGACTTTAGAGGGCCAATAGAAATTAGAGAGTCTCAGGTACATTGATTCTTTCCTTATTAATTTATTTTAAACTATTCTTTTTAGTTTAGTGTTGAATGGCTCTGTAATTAACATTGATTTTCATTTATGTTCAGCTGGCATTACTAAAGAGATTTCATGTACGACTTATGAGCATTGTATTGGATGTGGATGTTGAACCATACACCACTCCGTGGGATACTGCAAAGGCGTATTTATTTGTTGCCGTGAATGGGAACGAATCTGCAGACCCTATAAATATTATTGATTGGGATCTGATTGGAGAAGTAACTAAAACAGATGCATGGAGCAATCCCCTGCAAAGAGCTAGGCCAGATGTTCATCTTGGTACTAATGAGAGGACGCTAGGGGGAGACCGACGGGAATATGGATTTGGAAAATTACGTCATGGCATGGCCTTTGAACAGAAATACCATCCTACCTATGGCATTAGAGGAGCTGTTGCACAGTTTGATGTGGTGAAAGCATCTGGATTGGCTCCTAATCGGGATGTGATTGAATTGCCCCATCAACTGGATGTTTTAAGCAAAGACAAATTGATGATGGCTGATTCCTATATTTGTACACAAGAACTGGTAGGAAGAATTGTGACTGCAGCTCATTCTGGAAAGAGGTTTTATGTTGATTCTGTACGATTTGATATGACCGCAGAGAATTCATTCCCAAGGAAAGAAGGATACCTTGGTCCTCTAGAGTACAGTTCGTATGCAGATTACTATAAACAGAAGTATGTGTCTTATTGCTGCTTCAAATTGCTCTGTCTTCCTTTTTTATTCCTTTGCTATTTGCATAAATACCTCTATTTATGTCGTTTTGTTTGTTTATTTTTCTAGTCATTACACTTACTGTTATTCTTGTTTTTTGTTGTGTGGGGTGGGGGGTGTTGTTGCCAGAAGAGTTGAAAGAGAAGAAACCTTGTGGGGAGTATTAAATGTCTTGCAGAGTTAATAAGGTGGCTTATAAAGCCATTAATATGTTTTGGAGTTTCTGACTCGCAACTGTTTATAAGTCATCAAATATTGGGAAAGCTTTAGATCATTACTAACAAAAATGGTGCATTTGACTTACTGTCTGAATTAAATGTAGGTATGGTGTCGAATTGATCTATAAACAGCAACCTCTAATAAGAGCCCGTGGTGTTTCATATTGCAAGAATCTTTTGTCACCACGGTTTGAGCATTCAGAAGGCATGTTATTTGCATCTTTTTCCTCTATCTTGGTTAGCTAGATTATTTTGTTGTACTCTTGGACTAATATTGGAAGTTTCTACTCTATAGGTCAAGAAGGTGAAGCTGAGGACACACCTGAGAAAACATACTATGTTTTTCTCCCTCCTGAACTCTGTTTTGTACATCCACTTCCTGGATCACTGGTTAGGGGTGCTCAAAGATTGCCGTCAATTATGCGTAGGGTAGAAAGCATGTTGCTTGCTGTACAACTTAAGGATATCATTAATTATCCTGTTCCTGCCTCCAAGGTATTATCAAATCCTGTGTAGTATTTTTGAAAATTTATTAAATTATGGTAGCTGTTATGTGAAACCTTTTTGTTTCCAGATTTTGGAAGCCTTGACTGCAGCTTCTTGCCAAGAGACTTTCTGCTATGAAAGAGCAGAACTTTTAGGAGATGCTTATTTAAAATGGGTCGTTAGTCGATTTCTTTTTCTGAAATATCCGCAGAAACATGAAGGCCAGCTCACTCGGATGAGACAACAAATGGTAAGCAACATGGTACTCTATCAATATGCATTGAATAAGGGACTTCAGTCATACATCCAGGCAGATCGATTTGCTCCATCTAGATGGGCTGCTCCTGGGGTGCTACCTGTCTTTGATGAGGACACCAAGGAAGCAGGATCCTCATTATTTGAACAGGAAATTGGTCCCCATGAAGGTGCAGAAGGGAAGACCCGCAATGGTGATGGATATGAAGAAGATGAAATGGAAGACGGTGAACTTGAGAGTGACTCAAGTTCATATCGTGTACTCTCAAGCAAAACGCTGGCAGATGTTGTGGAAGCTCTAATAGGTGTGTATTATGTTGAAGGTGGAAAGAATGCTGCAAACCACCTCATGAAATGGATTGGGATTGAGATAGATTTTGATTTGAAAGAGATAGAGTTCTCAATTAAGCCCAGTAATGTCCCCGAAAATATACTTAGGACTGTTGACTTTGATGCATTACAAGGTTCCTTGAACATCAAGTTCAATGATCCCGGCTTGTTGGTGGAAGCTATAACTCATGCATCACGTCCTTCTTCCGGAGTGTCTTGTTATCAACGCCTGGAATTTGTTGGTGATGCAGTTTTGGACCATCTCATCACAAGGTACTTGTTCTTCACGTACACAGAACTGCCTCCGGGACGCTTGACTGACTTGCGAGCTGCTGCTGTTAATAATGAGAACTTTGCACGCGTGGCTGTTAAGCATAACCTTCATGTACATCTTCGGCATGGATCAACTGCCCTTGAAAAACAGGTATATTACAATTTGTTTATTAATTGGCTTGTTTGTATTATATTGATTGCTTTTGTAAAAATCATGTAATGAGACTCTTTGGTTTCCTTAATTATCAGATTCGGGATTTTGTCAAGGAGGTTCAGAATGAACTTTTGAAACCTGGATTCAACTCTTTTGGTCTGGGGGATTGCAAAGCTCCCAAAGTTCTTGGTGATATTGTTGAATCAATTGCTGGGGCCATCTTCCTTGACAGTGGATGCAACACTGCAGTTGTATGGAAGGTTAGTGACATATCAAAATTAGTGTTTTGGTGATTTCGATGGTTATTTATAGTTTACTTGGGATGGATGGGAAGCTATAAGTGAAAATTCTCTTGTTTTTGTATATTTCCAGGTTTTCCAGCCATTGCTGAATCCTATGGTTACCCCAGAGACACTCCCTATGCACCCTGTTCGAGAATTGCAAGAACGATGTCAGCAACAAGCTGAAGGTCTGGAGTACAAGGCCACGCGAAGTGGTAATATGGCAACTGTAGAAGTATATGTTGATGGTGTCCAGGTTGGGATTGCCCAGAATCCCCAGAAGAAAATGGCACAAAAACTGGCTGCTAGGAATGCTCTTGTTGCTTTGAAAGAGAAGGAGACAGCCGAAGCCAAGGAGAAAGGTGAAGAAGATGATGAGAAAAAGAAGAAGAATGGCAGCCAAACTTTTACCAGGCAGACCTTGAATGATATATGCTTGCGGAGAAATTGGCCAATGCCGCTATACAGGTAATTAGATTTCGTCTTTTTAAAGTTAAAATTTATGCATAAAAGGAAGTCATCTTGTCGTTTGATGTTCTCTGCATTAATTTAGTATTTTTCACTTTTAGATGTGTACAAGAAGGTGGTCCTGCACATGCAAAAAGATTTACATTTGCTGTGCGCGTTAATACTTCTGATAGAGGATGGACTGATGAATGTATTGGAGAGCCTATGCCAAGCGTCAAGAAAGCCAAGGATTCTGCTGCAGTTCTCCTTCTTGAACTTCTGAATAAATGGTATACACGATGATGTTTCAAGAACTAAGGGAGGCTCGGAAATCATGCATGAAATAAAGAGTGCCGGGGATGCCCATTAATCTGCTAGGTGATATTTCACCACGAACACACCTTTACTTTTGTTCGTCTCAACCAGGGAAAAAGACACCCATTTGTCTGTTCTATTGGGGAAGCTGTTTTCTATTGGTCGGTCTTTGGCCTAGGCCTTTGATGGATGAATGTATTTATTTGCTTCTTGTTGCAAGGCTCTAATTAGATATAGTGGGAAAAAAAACAAAAGAAAATGGGAGCAATGTTTTTTCCCTCTCATTTTCGCTCTAATTGGATATAGTGAAATTTGAACTCGTGAAAATTCAAAAAAATTGAAATAGGAAACATGACTGGCAACAAACAAGAAGAGTAAAACTTCATATGGATTATCAGTTTTTTGTTGTCAAGACTATCATTGCTTATATTAGTAATCTTTGTTATTGTTCCTAAGAGCTTAGATTATTATTCTTTGTTTTTGTTGCTCAGAAACAAAGAAAGATGAGGTGTTTCTTTTTTGTTCAGCTTCAACTGTTTTTGAGGTCAAGCTCATGTAGTTCCGCATGTCATATCCCAACTTGTAATCAAGCTTTAGTATGGCTTCTTGCTTAGCTGCAGTTTTCTTGAATAACTTGTTTTGAGACACTTTCTGATTGTCAGTAGCTTGCTGTGCTTTTTATGGAAATATTTTGTATCCAACATAGATTGTTTTCGTGTTGCAACCACATCTGAAGTACAATTGCATGGAAGATTTGAAGATCATATACATAAGCACATTGATGCTATACACATGGTTACAAGGAAAGATATTTGAAAGAAGTGTACAGTTCCTCTAGTCCATGAACTGCATTTATAGACTGCAAAAAGTAAATACTATTTCATGGAGAGGGAATATTTTTTTCCTTTTTTTTTCGTGGTCTCACTTTGACCCAGTTGAGCTTGGCCTTTTCTTTTTTACCGGTTGAACAACGAATAAATACCAAGAAATAGCAAGCAAATTAACGCTAATCTAATTGAGAAAAATATTCAAACCAAGGCGAGCATTCATGGTAGAAGAGCACACAATCAAAATGGCGAACAGTTTCCAAAATGTTCTGCGTAAGTAAATGTCGTTAGCAAGACGCACATGAAAAGAGACTCGAAGCATGACTTGAAATCAATAAATAAGGCACATAAATGGGTGAATAAAACGTGAACACATAACATAATTAGTTTGAAATTCACCATTGAATTCCCTCCCAAATAGCATTTTCTCTTCTTGCTCCTTGCTAAGCATCAAGCATATTGAAATTAGGAAGAGAAAATTCTGATTCGGTGTGAAGAATTTGTTAATCATAAATTTGTAATCAACATTACCCATTCCTAGATCAAACTTCAATTTATTTGTAGCATATAATAACCATACATTTTTAGATTGTTCTTGCAGCAATCTTACGGATTAAGATAATCCCAAAAATTCTATTAATCACAAATGATAACCAAGTTTTACGGGGTGCCTTTCTTCTTGACACAGAAAGGAACACCGTGTGGCAGTAGTCTGCTCCGCTAAACTATATTCCGCCTTCTCTCGGTCGTTTCGGGATGTTAGACAATTGATTACAATTTGTAGAAAGCTTGCGACATGAAATTGAAATGCATTGAAAGTAAATTGATCATTGATTGCTTGAAAATTAGAAATTACAATTGATGAAAGCAAGAAATTACAATAGCTGGTGCAGGGGGCAAACACTAGAAAGTTTGAAAGGTTGTTTGAAAGACTAATACCCCCTATAATAGCATTCTGAACAAAAACCTAAGTGATAGGAATAGACGTTTAAATGCCGAGGAATTATACTAAACGTTTTCCAATATCACAACTATTTTACAATTGAAATAAAATATTTACAATGTGCGGCCGAAGTTAGGCAAACTAAGGCTGTGATTGGGTCAAGTGGCTAGTTGAAGCTGTAGTCCTTGACATTTCCCCCCATATGTTTTGGCGATGTCCTCGGTGCCCTCAATGCATGATATTCTTCAATTAATGATTTGAAGGCTCCAAGATCTTTTTCTCTTTCTCAAGTATTCGCTTCACTGCTGCATCCACTCCATTTGATCAAGTACTCTTAATGATATTTTCTGGAAGCTTGAGTAGTACGATGGTCCAGTATAGCTTTTGCAACCTTCTTTCTGGCTTTTCTCAGTTCAAACACAGGTCGCTTCGGCTCATTTCTGGATGCATCCTCCTTGTCGGCAAAGTATGGTTTGAGTACACCAACATGAACGTCCTTTTGGATTTTGCACCATGAAGGGAGTGCAACTCTGTATGCGACTCTTCCAATCCTTTTCACGATGGGTAATGGTCCAATATATTTTGGCACCAATCTTGAATCTTTCCCTCTTGTCGGTTTATAAACGTTTATGTCAGGGATTTTAACCATTACTAGATCTCCAACATTAAATTCAAGAAAACGGCGCTTTTGATCTACAAACTTTTGTACCGTTTCTGAGCTTTCTCAAGATAACTCTGAGCAATTTCAATGTTTCGTTTTCACTCTTGAGAGAAGCTTTTCGCTTGAGGGGACTGGTACTTTGATCGATATCCACAGTATGAGGGAGTAACGGTTGCTAGCCAATAGCAATCTCAAAAGGACTC
>CAIGRT010121652.1:0-11904 GCA_903798405.1 Fraxinus platypoda | reverse complement strand
ACATCAAAATCACACATCTAATTATTTATCAATTACATAAACATTACATCATTAATTATTTAATTAACCAAAAAAATTACATCTTTATTAATAACAAATTAATTCTTAAACAAAACTATTAAATATAAACTAGGCAAATGTGCATTGCACGTTGCTTGCACCTAGTACATTCTTAAAAGGTCAATTGAGTGTATCTGAATAGATACTATATTTATGTATGAATCCCTATGTGCTCCGTTCCATTTAGGATTAGGAAGATGCTTAATTGAACATTCTCTCGTTATTTATGTCCTAATTCATGTTTTGAGCTCATATTGAATTGGGAAAAAAATTGACTTGTCATATATTTTTTTTTATATAAACGTAAACATTTTTTTGGATAATTCAAATCGAAATAATTGAATGTCGACCCAAGCAAATCAATAGATGCGGGCCTATCAATAGAAATAGAAAAAAAGTACCCTAAACTCTACATTTTAAATATCGATTTCAAAAATCAGATGTTTGTATTTTTCTTTCAATAATTAGGTATAAGAAGTATTTAAAATTTTTATATCTCCACTATTCTCTCTAATCTTTCTCCAATGATGTTTGCACTCCCCATATCTATCACCATCCACACACATGATCGAGGAATTACACTACGACAATGCCATCTTCCTCTTTGACATTGCCATTGTTGGCCACACGTGGATCTATTTATTTACAGGCAGATTCAAATTCCATGTTATTGATATGGGATCAATTGGGTTGTTGCGAGGTGAGGAGAAATTTGGGTAGTGTGTTTTGGAGGTAGCGACAGAAGGAATCGGTTGGCGATTGTGCTCCAATGTTGCAGTCTGGGATTTTGTTATGAATTTACGGTGAATGTGGTGGTGGTGGTTTTGGATTTGATGTGAATGTGGTGGTGATTATTGTAAAGACAACACTATAGATGGTGTTGATGGTTGTGGAGTTGATGGATTGAAGGAGGTGGTGGTGGGTTGTGGTGTAGGTGGTGCATTGGTTGTAGTAGTGGTGGTGGTGGATTGTGGATATGAGGTGACAGTGGCATTTTGAGAGGTGTCGATGGTGGTGGAGTGGGGTGCGTGAGGTAGGGGAGATGAATAGTAATTTGTGACTAACTAATTGGATAATTGTGATTAATTAATTTGATAATTTCTAAATGATAAATAAGTTGTGATCAATTTTGATAATTTGTCATCAAGAAATAAGTTGTGACCTATAAAAATATATAATTTCAGACTAAATATATAGTAATTATGACACATATTCAGTATCTTTGTGATTGTGACGTTTTGTGATTTGCGACTAATACGTAATCATGATCATAAATTATATATTATTTTGATCTTAACCTATTTGATTAACATCATTTTATTTTTTTAAAAAATTACAAATTTGTCAATTTCGAAAATGTATCTTTACAAGTTGATAGTTATGTATTTTTTTTCCATAGAAATACTCGACCTTTGTGGTATGCTAATTGAAATTTCAATAAAAACGAAACATAAAAACTCGCAATACTGCAAAACTGCGACTTTCACATTTCAATGCCCTCCTCCGAAACGAACCCCAAAACAAATTTGTGCAAATTACAGAAAAAAGATGAACTGAGAGAGACGATTCCATGAAGACACAGTCCCTTCGATCAATGAAAAAAAAGCTAAAATCGAGCCTCAGCATCGACGATATAGGAGAGGACCTAATTCAGAATGTACTATGCCGGCTGCCGGCACAATCCTTCGCATCGGCGGCCTGCGTTAGCCGCTCCTGGAACTCTATTTGCAATCGGATTCTCTTTTCTTCCCCTAAACTTTCATCGGCCATTTCTTTCAACCCTTTACTCGAGGTATGTAATTAGTAATTTTAATGCTGAAATTCTCGTGCTGATAGTGTTTTGGGAGGTGGGATATGTATGTGGACTCTGGGAAATAAGCTCATTTTTTTTTAATTGAAAAATTAGCAAACAGTTTTCATAGGTTTTTCCTTATTTCGTTATTTTTTCACTGGAGCCTAATTACTCGAGGAAATCCAATTCTCGCGAGTTTTAACTGAGTATCATGTTTTCCTCTGCTTAAAAGCATGCTTTTCTGGACAGCATGTGTCGAAAATGTATGCTTTTAATGGGGGGCAAAAAGTGCCAGCGTGT
This sequence comes from Fraxinus platypoda, assembly GCA_903798405.1. Taxonomy (NCBI): domain Eukaryota; kingdom Viridiplantae; phylum Streptophyta; class Magnoliopsida; order Lamiales; family Oleaceae; genus Fraxinus; species Fraxinus platypoda. The sequence goes on along the minus strand of CAIGRT010121652.1, from coordinate 9,752 downwards.
TAGCATTATTAAGTATAGTTTTGAGCATGACTTCAATGCATTTAAATGATTAGTTTTGACGTATACGAAATGTAAGAACTTGATGATTGTTCCACAATTATCATCAGATGACTGAAGATATTTATTTATTTATTTTCAAATTAGTAGTGTTCATTCAAGAGCCTTCACATTTTTGTAGTTTTTCGGGAAGTTTATTTGTCATGTTATACTCTGATTGCTATCATTAATATTATATGTTCCTTCAAAGAAAGTACCATATATCGCAGTAAAATGACTAATAATTTAGGCACGGCATTCAATTCAAACAGACGGCATAATATTCATTTTTCATTTTCATCATTTATTTTGTCCCAATCTTATCTTGCTTCTTCATTTAATTCGTGTGCTGATAATTGTAGGATGCTGTGAGTGAAGTTGTGGGTAAAGTTTTATCTAAGCCCACGCGGCCCCATTTTGCCCTGGCATCTATTGGCCCCTCGTTTAGCTTGCAACAAGCTCACCAATTAGTATGATTCACCTCTCTCCATATGCATCTGTGTGTATGCAAATGATTTTCAATTCATTGCAAGCCATTTACTTGGTAAAACTTGATCTTATGCAGATTAATGGAAATTTCGGTTTCCACATACCTGTAGTTGTCAATGTATCAGAGGGGATTATTGGGAGGGATTCACTTACAGATGAGTTTAGAGAGGTAATCTCTGATGATCATGGTAATTTTCAAATGATAACTTCATGCAAACAAGCTTCAAATTTTGAACCACAAGGTTCCCTGTAATTCCATAATACCGTGTGCTTTGGTGATTGCACACTTCTCAGGCACGTTGATTGAAGTATGCGTTTCTTTTTTCTCGGAAATAGAAAAAACTCTTGTAACTTGTTATTGATGTAGGTTCAATGGGAAGTAACCGAGGAGGAAGATCTTGCTGGGGTATCGCAAAATGAGAATGTGAACCGAGGCATCATATTGACAGTTGGTTTTTTACCAGGATTAAAGGCCAGTATAATCCCTTTGTTAATTGAAAAGAAGGTAAATCTAATATATATAGGTGGGGGAAAAAATGGGTTTTGTTTGCTTCATCAATTGATTTTCATTTTAAAGTCTATAATTGCTCAGAAATTTACATGTTTGCATCAGGTTCCATGATAGCTCTCTTTATTATTTTAATGTTTAAAAATTATAATTTGTAATTTCTCATTGAGCTAGTAAGCAAAGAGTAATTTCGGTATTTTACTTTTGGCATAATTTAAATTGAAATGGTTGTCAAATGTCAATATCAGGATCCTCGAAGGCTTCTTATTGATGAATTTGTGATCAGTATCAAGGAATACACCTCTTCTGTTTCAGGGCACGCTTCTCCTTCTGGAATCTTGTTGTTTTCTGTGAGTTGATACTCTTTTATATAACTTGTTCTACTGGCTATTGTAAATAAACCGGTTTGTCTTTATCTGATAAAATTCGTATGTGCTCATATTATTTTGTCATCCATATTAACTTTCCTCATGTTTCTAAACCCTGGCCTCTTAAATTTAGTTTTCCTTTCACTCTCAACTTGGCTTTAACAACCTTCTCTTGCGTAGTTCACTGACAAAAGTGGACACCAAATCGTTTTTACAACTTATTGAGTACCTTTGTCCGTTTTTCACAAAAGGACCAAAGGACGGGCTAAAGCACTTCAATAGTTGAAGACAAGTTGAGAAAAATCTAGTCGAAGGGCAATGCGAACTTATAATTTTTAAGAAGCATTTATGTACTTTATTATATTCCAAAAATTTTTCTTCCACGAATTTGTTTCTTACATGGAAATCAATGATGTTCTAGGACCGAGCAACTGACATCAAACCTGTGCTTCAAAAGTTGGGTGAGTAACGAAATTACATCCATAGTTATGTTAAAATGTTCAAGAAAGTGAAACGGAGGATCAGTACTTGGTACTTGCTGACTACTATAAACAGCCGAAACTGCACTTTTGTCTTTGAGGTTTTATAAGAATTTGAGATGTATATTTTTTTGCTGTTCTTTGCTTCTTGTTTGCAGATTATGCCTTTTCCTTGGACACTGTCATTGTGGGTGATGGGGGTAGTAAATTCTTATATAGAAGTGATGACGGAAGCTATACCACCAGGGTTCCCGCAGTTGCTCTTCTATTTGTGAACGAAAGGAACAAGCCTCCGGGTGAGTTTATTCTTCACTTCATCCCTAAAAGCAACATTTAGTATTAAGGACCATGCTATGTGTACATAATGATGTACACATAGCCTTACACCCCCCTCACACGGAGGGGAGCCCACACACAATAAAANAACATTTAGTATTAAGGACCATGCTATGTGTACATAATGATGTACACATAGCCTTACACCCCCCTCACACGGAGGGGAGCCCACACACAATAAAATATTCGTGGGCCCCTCTCCATGTGAGAGGGGTGTAAATCATTATGTACACCACAAGGTGTACAAGTAGATTAATCCTAGTATTAAATACCACAGAATTGAAATTGTTAATATGTCAGCTGTCAAGAAAGTGTTATGTGCCACTAGGTAAAGTGTTCTTTCTTTATTCTTTGTTGAGTTAATTAATACCAACACCTCCTATTCTGGCTACATGTCAATGTGCAGGTATAGGGGAAACTAAATTTCATGTCATGATATCAACTGGCCTATCACCACTTGGTTCCACATACAAGGCAGTATCTGTTAAATGCAATAAAACTTCAACATGGCTTACCGCCATCAGAGATACACTTCATGAAGATCTTGATGGCCAAAGTATTTTAGATGAGATCTATGATGAGGTATCATCAACATTCAAACTTTACACTATCGGTAGTTACTCTAACCAGGCGAAGTAAATGTGGTTTCACGGAATGGAAGTGGTTGGCATGTTTTTGGTATTAGTGGAAGAACTTGTAGCTTGACTGTTAGTGGTAGAGCAAATTTTGTAATAATCCGCCATTGCATTGAATCAGGTGACAGTAATTGCCAATCACTCATTACCATATAGATGTTTTAAATTTAAACAAGTAATCACCATCTTTTTTGTCCCATTTATTATTGAGTAGTCAAAAGTCTGTATTCCGCACTATTTTTTCAGATAGAGTTGCTGAAATATTCTTTCAGTTTTTTCTAATAGCTGTAATTCACAACAGCTTGGAGATCGTATTCAATTTCCAGTTTTCTACCTAGGAGTAACGAAAAGAAGGAGGTGCTCGGTTGGGCTGGAAAAAGTAAGACGAATAACATTTCATGAATTCCATGAAGTTTTGGGGTAAGTTGCCCTTGCTCAGGTTCTCTTTTCTTGATATTCACTAATCACTATAGTCACTCAAGGAATTGAACACTAAATTATGAATTGGTAGTGATTGTCAATAAATATCGTATACAAACCGTTTGAAACGTCAAAATATAAGTTTAGGTAGCCTGCTCAATATTGGTCTGGGATTAGATTAAGTGATTTATGAAATGTCAGTGTTTGTGAGGAAGTATGGAGTATATGAGAACAACCTGTTAGCTCTCACTCTCTTCACACAATAAGTGTATCTATTAAAAGAATGTACCTGAGACAAATTTCTGTGAGCCCAATTTCGGTAGTCAAACATCTAATTTGCTTGCCCTGTTGACATTATACTTCATAAAAGTAATAATAAGATCTAGAAAGCATGCCCCCGCATATACCACATTAAAAGGAAAAACATTGTGCCTGCTTGTAATAACTAATAAGGTGACATTTTTCTCAGGGGGAACACTTTATAGGATTACTTGTGCATTTTCCAATGTCTGGTCTGCTAAAGAAAAATTAGTTACTGCAAATTCCTGGTTTTGAAGTAAAGCCAAGACAATTTGGTGGATGAGAATGTTTTCTTTTGTCCCTCTCGATCAACTAGTTGAAATAAACTAAAGCTAGTGTTGATAATATTTGATACTTAATATTTTTATGCTATTTTAGTTTTACATTATTAAAGCTTATTTAATAAACTTTTGAGCATGTTATGGTCAATTGATATGATGCCTAAAAGATGAACTTCGCGATCAATCTACATTGTCTGTATGATGACAAATTAGCTGGTTAAAATATTTAAAATTGTTTGAAAATAAAATGCTGAATCTTATTCCTAGTAAAGAGGGTCCACTCCTTTACATATCTTTTTTGCATTTTTGATTAGCATATGGCTACATCAACTCGAAGATGCTAAGCTATATAATTTTTCTTTCCTTTATAACCAGTGCAAGAAATGAGTATATGTTCTCTTGTTTGTCAGTGGAAATGAAGAGTATTTATTTGTCAATTCTGACGGCATTAAATCTGGAGATCTCTTTCGCTTTTACCTCTCGGATTCTAAAGCTGCATTATCTTCTTGCAATGAAGTCTCTGATAAACTCAGACATTTGAAGCTAGATAGTTGTAACTACACAGACGACCGTGTTGGTGGCAGTGTCACTAATGGTAAGAAAATGGAAGTCTTTGGTGGCATTGTCTTCTCTTGCTGTGGTCGAGGTGACTCGTTTTTTGGACAACATGGAATTGACAGCTCGCCTTTTCTGGAGAACTTTCCGGGGGTTACTTTTGGAGGAACTTATTGTAATGGGGAAATTGGACGGGGAGATTTGAGCTTGTACGGGCAAGGCAATGAAGAAGGTGGAGATGCACGTTGCTCTTGGCACGCCTTTAGTGCTGTCTACCTAATCATGTCGTATACTCCTCCACTGCCGCAGGGTAAGATTGTGAGCACCGAACCTGGTTGTTCGAGTTCAAACCAATGGTTTGTGGATCGTGAGCACAGAACCTGACATGAGAATATGAGCTGGTGTTGTGCTTGGACTGGAGTACGTACATCCTTGATTTTGAAAGACAAATCGAACAATATCTATGGGTATTGACTTCTGAATATGAATTTACTGAAATAATGCAGTGTTCATGGTGAGACTGATTAGGTTGGTTTATTTCTAAAACATATAACTAATTCATGGAAATTTATCTTCACATTCTCAAACAAGGAAAGAGAGAGAAAACAATGTCCTCTTAACAAAGTGCTTCCAATCTTGTTGAGTATCAATGTCTTCATAGTATTATCTACATAGAAGATTTTGTGGTTAAATTGCTAGAAAAAGAAAAGAAATTGAACAAAATAATACAATTAAATCTTATTTTGTCTTTTCTCCTCCATCTAGAGGTTTACTTGAAACTCATTTAGGCTTTTTTCCTTTATTTGCTTGCTTTCTTGAATGGAAGTTGTCCTGTTTGATTTCCATATTTTTTAAAAGTACATTTTTCTCTATTTTTTTGAACCATATATTCGTCAATAAAATAATATTATACTCAAATCTAAAAATTTTCTTTATTTTTTAACCATACATTCTCTATCGATCTATTATTTTAAAATGCATTCTACACAAAAAAAATGGGGCTCAAACAAATTTCCAACCCCCCATAAATTTCAAATTTGTTTAACAATCTCCAGTAAAGTTAAGACAATTTTCCATGTAACCCTTGTGATATTTATGAAGGATGTGAATATGCAAAAATGTGTGAAAATTTGGAATATTTAAATATTGATCACACGAAGCAAATTTTATTGACAATTTGTACTTGACATGTCCGAAATAAAATAGACCAAAATTCAGTTAGTGTTCAAGTGATTGAAGACATTAAAATAATAGCAATCATTCAAAAGCAACAATTATTCATTTAGAAATGATAATTTAATAATTAAAATTTCAAATCTAGGTTTCATCTTCATTCTAGTATATATTAAATTAGCCACAACCACCGGGTTATATGAACACAAATTTGAATAGTAAAACATTACCAGAATTTGAAGTAGTGGAAGAAAAATCGAAGATTAATCGTGAACTCTTGAATCTCTTCAATTGAACTTGAATTATCTTCTTTCTCCTCTTTGCTTAAATTCCAAGAAACCCAGATTGGATGAACTTTCATTGCAAGATTGTTATGTTATTATCTCCATTATTGTTCCTACATGAAGCACTAGGATTTTGGAATATGTAGGTCTGATTTTAGAACTCAAAAATCGTGCAAAGACCTCCCATAACAAGCCTACAAAAGTTACCAAATAAAACCAATCGCACATAATATTGGACTACTTTCTAGGGATCGCGACTTAGCTTGATGTTAATGTCCATAGCTGTTGGGGACGATCAGAGAATCCTGGTTTGACAAGGGTTAATGGCAGCACGTTCGCGCATTGAGTAAAGAACCTTAGTAACTTAGTTTTTTGGCTCCTCACTAAGGCGGATTACAATCCTAGCCGTTTGTTTATGAACGTAGGGGACGAAGGCAATAACATCAGACAAGTACATTGTTGTAATTTTAGTAACATTGTCAGGATAGTAACCCAGTGGTCATGTATCCGTTAGGCTGTAACTTTGTGAAGATGACAATGAAGATGTTAGCTTCGCTATTGAAGGTGAGAGTTATAAAAATTGTGATTCCTCGGCCAAAAGGCGTTTAATCATATCATTTGGATTTATTGTTACTAAATTTATTATAAAAGGGACATGCTTGGCCAGTAGCCAGCCATCCAGTTCACCCCAGGTGTCCAATCCTCGAAGGGACAGCTAGTTGTATGCACAAATGTACAATTCTTAGAGGCCATGGGGGCACGGGGCACCTAAGGTCCTACTTAGGCACCTCCAGCGAGAGCTAAAGTACCTGCATAGTGTTGGGAACCCGTCATGCATCGTTAGGACTATGTGGCCTTCATTGGCACCTAAAAGGGGCATGAGGTTATAAATAGAGCATTGCTATGCTGAGGGCTATGAGAAGGGTGCAGTAACACCTTTATGCCGAATGAGCTATCGAAAAAATAATTTTAAAAACCTCGTATGCTAACTTATGTGCATTGACTTGGTGTTCTAGTCTTGTCACATGGGTCTGTTCGCTAGAAATGAGATCGTGGACGATGCTGCATAGTTGGGTAAATAGGACATGTTGACCCCAAAAAACATATTGGTGATGTGGCCAACAGATCCCAAGGTCTCTCACGTCCACGTAAGCCAGGTTCCTGCACACTTGGACAAACCGTTAGTCACATGTGGCCATCTCCGTGAGGTGTGGAGTTGGCCGCGCGCACTCCGAAGGTCAAGTTAGCTTGTGAATTAGTTTTGGGTGTGGGAGAGCTTTAAACGTGAGCCCTCAATATGAAAATGGGGGTCGGCTTTGGGGTGGAAAAGTAAAATGTGTGTGTGGCAAGAATATAGCTTTGAGAGTCTAAATTTGCATTACATTTTAATGGCACTAAGTGTGAGCTTTTATACTTGGGCAAAATGAATGGAGTCCATTGGATGATAGTGCACATTACCTCATCCAAACGACTTCCCTCTCTTGTCATATACATCAATCAATCACAGCCTTAAATGCTATGACTACTTTTGTGTCCATAAAACCTAGCTTGTACTTTAGACTTGACCAAATAGGATGACGGCGGTGGCAGTGAGTTGTCTTGTCAACCTACATGGTGTGAGATCCATTCAAGATCACGTCACTGCCTCGTCTTGGGCCTGCTCTGGTAATGGGGTCTGCATGTAACGGGGTTGGTCCAGGTGTTCTATGTGAGGAAGACGGGTCGTTCGCACCTGAATCGATTTGCCTGCATGTAGCTGGGCTGTCCTATGCTAGTATATGAGGCATGGGCCCCCGAACTGTTCGCCACGTAGGCCAATTGGGCCCCTTCATGGGTCCTAGTTTTTCAAGGCGTAACAAGACATGATTCTAATATAGAGGGAATGCGTATGCATGAATGCGCTTCAAATTTCCCACGAACTAATAGATGACCCTACTTGGCGAGACATTGACTAAAGGCATTGGACAATGGACATGCATTGAGCTAAAATGCCTATAAGAAGTTACGAGCGCAAGAATAACGTTGTGGGACATGCGAGTGACCCTTACTAGCTAGGAGAGTTCCTTTCCGTCAAGTTTGCTTTGAAAGAACTATATGTTGTGCATGAGCATTTGGGCAAGCTAGATAAGTCGGGATCAACAAATTGGGAGCATTGATGATGATGTGCATTGTGAATAGTTGAACACCTTGGCACCGAGTGCAGTGGAGGGATGCATTAAGATTTTTACACGCTAGCAAGCTTTGTGAGTGGAAATGCAACTGCTCATGTCTAGACTTGTGATGGAAGAAGGCAAAACACAGTCGAGTGGTGTGAGAGTACTACGACACAGACGAAAAATAGTTCTGTTGCAAGATTCAAAGAGCCGGCCCGTGACACTGCAGCTTGAGATGGAGATTAATCCACTCGAGTAGACAGCACCGTTGATTTTTTTCCCTTGGGTCCGCCATGCAGACAGCTTTGCTTTCCTAGCGACTGATATTCAATCGACCATTAACTTCTCGTAGGAAAATATCATTTGACTTTGTGAAGAAGATTATATCAAACTTTGTTTCATAATTTCCCCACGTGCTCCACATTGGTTCTCCTTTTCACTTTGATTTTAGGTCCCAATTTTAGTCCTCAATACCCCTCCAAAACACCTGGTTTCTTCTCAATTTTCTTTTCTTTCGCATCCTCCAATGTTCGCCTTTTGACTTCAATTTAAAATCTCAACTTCTTTTCATTTTCTTGCCGAATTTTACCAATGTAATTTAAGTTCGGATATTTTGTCCTACAATCAGGAAAATGAGCTAAAAATCAATAATAATAAATTCCAACACAAATAAAAAGACATTGCTTAGAGGTAGACGTAATTGTAATAATCATTTCATTCGATTGATAATTGATAATACAATGGAACTACAATGAGGTGTGAATTTCTAATTCGTGTTTCCATGATAGCCTTAGATGCCCCACCACAAAAGGATCACGTCAAGGCTTAAACTACTGCGAGCATCTTCAATGCTAATATGAATTGCATTTGGAAATTTCGTTACATAATAGATAATGCTCGTAAAAAATCCTCTTCACCTTCGATACAATATTAATGGGTATCTATCTAGGTGACGTGACAAAAAATAGGTGACGCGGTAAAACTTGAACTTGATAATCAATACCACATTGACTAAAAGTCTATCCATTCGTCCAGGTAAACTGCAATATGTGGAAGGCAAAGTAGATAGATACCTGTCTTCTTTCACACGTAAACTGCATTAAGGAATTCCAAGTCTTTGTTGCGTTTTGTTTCCGCTCTGTGACAGAATGAAGTCTCGGTCTCCGTCTACGCAGAGGAGGCCAAAATAGCAATAGTGTTTTCTTCAGTAAGTGGTCTGAATCAAACCCCAAGGCGCGTTGCGGACAATAGATGCATTTAAAGAGACGACGCCATAGAAAAATGCCCCAACTGAATAAAAATGTCGAAATCGAAGCAAACCCATGTAGGAAAACCCAGCCTAGAATGTATAGGAGAGGACCTCATTCAGAATATACTATGCCGGCTGCCAGCCTCAGCCTTCGCATCGGCGGCGTGCGTTGGCCGCTCTTGGAATTCTACATGTAATCGCATCCTATTTTCTTCCCCTAAGCTTTCATCGGCCATTTCTTTCAACCCTTCACTTGAGGTACTGTAATAATTAGAATAGCGAATTTTTTTGCTGATGGCATTTTGGGAGCTGAATATTTTAGTACTTGTATTAAATTATGGCGAAATGCTTGGTTTTGAATAGAAGATTAGTATTAGTAAACGAAACTCATCATTTTCCTTGCATATATTTTTTTATTATTCTAATTGCTCAAATTGAATGTTGTGGTCCATTTTTTTTTATAGGGAAATTTGGCCAAATATCCCC
>CAIGRT010121638.1:0-10647 GCA_903798405.1 Fraxinus platypoda | reverse complement strand
TTTTTAAATATAACATTATGAACAGTTATTTGCTTACTTTTACATGTATAATTAATAAATGGTAAGCTTTTCCCATAACTTATTTTAAACTTATATGGAGTAAATTGTACAAGGTACACGTGTGAAAGTGTCATTAATCTCGTGTAAGTAACTCTCAAAATCTTATATCTGTGAGAAAGGACGTGCAAAGAAATCACCGGTAAATGAATATATTCCTCAAATTATGAAATCAAACCCAATGCTACTAGGACATTTACATCAAAAAGCTCATATTTAATTTTATATTTTTTTTTCTTTCTCCCCCTATATGTGAGCATATATAATTTTTCTATCTTACGTATAAACTTTTATTGATTAAGCTTTCTAAATGACCCATAAAACGAGCTTTAGGTCGATGACTCCAAAGTTAGATGACTTCTAGGACACCAGATTTTAAGATACCCATCAGGCTTAATTACATGAGTCAAATAGACAATAAAGAAAAGTATAAGATGTAGTTCACAATTTTTATGTAATTCAATTTTTCTTTGAATCACAGCACTCTTTTTCTTTTATGGGGAATATATAAGAGTTTAGGTCAACTAGTTAAGGTCATTTCATCTTCAAACTCATCCCAACATACAAATGACCGTCATCCCAAGTCTCACACACGAAGTGAAACCCACTCACAAGAGCTTAATGTACATAGCGCAGATGATACATACAATAACATATACCAAGTACTCCAAACAAGTTCTAAACAAAGTTAATGGTAACTATATTCACCATTCATAAACTATACTAGCACTTGAAATAACATGTCCAATCACTTTATAATCATTAAAAATCCTTCTTTTTTTAAAAAAAAAAAAATTTATTCTTCATTTTAAAAAAAGGATAATATAAAAGAATGAGAAAAAAAATTAAAGCGCATAAAATAATATATAAATATCATGAATAGTGCATATGCATGCATCTAAACACCTGACCTATGAGATATACTGACGCTCTTATCATGAAGAGCAATGCATGTAATACTACAATCAATGTCATCACTTCGACCTGTGAGTTCACTCTTTTTGACCCAAATCTTCTTAGAAGAAGATGTAATTTTAGTCAATTAAGTCATCAATTCACTCAAGCGACTCACTTGATCAGTAAGGAATCTAACATAAGTAGTTAGATCTTGTTTGATATTCCTAATCAAGGGCTTATGACACTTAGATCTAATGTGACCTAACTCTCCACAATTGTGATAAGTGGGAATGAATTTAGGTGCAATCATAGGTTTCAAATTTTGAACCTTAAGTAGAGGAAACATATGCTGTACAGATGACTTCAATCCTCTGGCATCTACATTTTTGGTCTTGTTCTTTTTCAAGAGCTGGCAACACTTAGATCTTATATGTCCTTTCTTACCACAATGGGACACGTGGGGATGAACATAGAAACAACTCTAGGTTTCAAGCTTTGGACCTTAGGCTTGAAAGACGTTGGTACCAACTTATTTTTAGAAGAGGAAGCAACATGAGAATTTGTTTTATTAAAGCCTAAATCTCCTATATTCCTAGTTGATTTTTGCAATTCTAATATGTTGCCAGGTTTTTTAGAACCACTAGAGAAGACTGAAGTTGGGCATTTGATTTTTCAAAATCACTCATAAGAGTTTTAACCTTAATTTCTAAGGACTCTTTCTCAATCCTTAATTCATTTAATCCTTAGACTCCTCAAGTTTGACTACAATGCTTTCTTTTTCTAATTCAAGCTTATTTAGTTTGTTAAATACTGATATTAAGCTTATAAAACTTGAGGCTTTCCTCAAACAGCTGGTCATTAGTCTTATGAATAACCATTTCATTCTCAGATCCTTCATAAAAAAGTGATTGATCCATCTAACAAAATTGGGTTACGAATCACAATTAAACTCTGATACTACTTGTTGGGGAACACATTTAGACCCAAACTGTAGAAATAATGCAATAACATACAAAATGTCACTTTTATTGTCTCTACATGATTAAGGTAGTTAATCCAATTAGCCTTATGTTTAAACAATCACATAAACATTCAAATTTAAAGCAAAAAAGTAAATAACACTAAAAATTGATGACATAGGAAAACCCCTTAAAGAACTCTTTATAGGAATCAAGAACCTCCGAGCAAACCTTACCAAAACGATCCAATAGAAAAGTTAACTTACAATTGGTTAACACACTGCTGAACCTTAGCTGATTCCGACTATGTTGTAAATCACTGAAGAAGCTCTTCGATTGTACGATCTGCACTTTCTAGAAATCTGGAATACTTTTCTCTCCACTATATCACCAAGAACGAACTCGTTCTGAAAATAGAACTCCAAGAGCCTCTTCTCCCAACTTTAGAACTCTGAAGGCATATAGGTAAAGGGTAAGGTTTTTGTTGGTGTTTGATGTTTTGACCCTTTATGTTTTGATCTTTGGCTGATGCAAGAGAATATTGGAATATGGATTTGACCTTCAAAGGATGTTTGTTTGACTAAAATTAAGTCTCAACCAATAATGAAACAATGTTTGAGACAAATTATGAAGAATTGATCAAATAGTTGAATCAAGAGATCTTCGGAATATGTTTTGGATCTTCAAGAATGTGATCTATAATACGAAATATTGATTCAATACACCTTTGGGATAGACTAGGCTTGGGTATTTATAATATAAAGTGTTTGAAGTTGAATAAGAGTGAAAAATCCGTAAAAAATCGTGAACATAATTCTATCCGTAAAAGTCGATCGCTCTAGCGCCTTCCTCTCAACCAGCAAACGATTTCTAACCAGTACTCAGTATTTTCATCATATCTTTTGCTCCCAACGTCAAATTGAGGCAATTTAAATTTCATTGAAAGTTAACTCAAATGCTATAATTCTTTTAGAAATAACATTTTTCAAATTCGAATGTTTTCTATGTGAAAAATGTGTCAAAACTTGTAACTTAGAATTTAGAGTATGCTTTGTACGGCACTTTGACACTCATTTGACTTCTAACTGCATCCCATTGATCGTATGTGATCGTCTTGGATATCTTTAACGCCTCAAATGACTATACTACCAATCCACGACTATTTTGATTTTAATTACAACTCAAATAACTCATGATTTTGAAGATGAAAATTGCCAATAATTAATTTGAACAATGCCAAATACAAATTCACCTAACAAATCCTAATTACAGATTTGGACTTAACATTTATTAGGTCAAATTTGTAATTGGCAATGTTCAAATTATTTATTGGCAATTTCCGTATTCTAAATAACTTATTATTTGAATTATAATTAAAGTCAAAACATGAGTTATTGAGTTGTAATTATAGTCAAAATAGTTTGGGGTTGGCAGAGTCCAAAAAGGAGTCGAAGAAATTCAAGAAGAAGGTCAAGAAACAAATTTCCAGATTAAGACTCTCGACCGCTCACTGGCCGCATGTTGAGAGCTCAAGTGACAAACCTGTCACTCGCTGGGCATGAGGCATAGCGCTTTAGTGACATATTAATCCAAGCAAAATCATGTTTCATTTTTAACAGTATTTTCCAATCCTATTTCACCCCCAAACACTAATTATAAACATGCATGCTATAATTAGTTTACCTTAGAGATCTTATTATTGAAGATCATAAACACATTACTTGATTTTGTTGATTCAACCCCAAGATCATAGCATCATATATTACCTCACATATTTTCCATATGAGACTTTTGATACATATAAGAGATTGTCCATTGAAGATCAAATACTTATTGCAATATTCTCTTGATTCAGCCACATAACAAAACATAAGAAGATCCTTCCATCAAATGCCAAACAAAACCCTACTTTCACTTATAAGCCTTCAAAGTTCTAAAGTTTGGGAGAAGACGCGCTTGGAGTTCTAGCGCTTCGAAAGGAGTTCGTTCTCGGTGATCCACGTTGAAAGAAAAGTAGCCCAGAGTTGCTAGAAGGTACATGTCTCATAACCGAAGGAGTTCCTTGATGATTTACAAGTTAGGTGGCTAGAGTCAAATAAGGTTTGGCGGTGTGTGGACTAATGTAAGTTGACTTTTCTATTGGATTTTAAGGACGACTTTGCCTGAGGTTTTAAAAATTTTTTTTTTTTTGTGAAGAGTTATTGAAGAGATTTTCCTCTGGCATCATATTTGGCCTGAATAATTATGTGAGTGATTAATTATTTTTAATTGGATCAATTACCTTATTTATCTAAAAACATTAATTAAGTGAACTTATGGCTTGTTATTGGTTAATTCTACGCATTTGGGTCCAAATATTTCCCAATAAGTGGTATTAGAGCCTAATCTGAGTATAATTTGAGGTTTAATGCCTTGAATATTCAACCAAATTATGAAACGTTTCAGCCTTATTTCCTACGCGCATGTGTGTATGTGTGTGCGTGTGTGTTTGTTTATGGCTTAACATTTTTTCTTTTGCATTTGAGGAAGATGAAATCGTGTTGTCATTATATAAATTTTATCCTTGATCCCTAAAATTTATTTAATTAATAAAATAAGAAAAACAACCACACAAATTCGCAAATAAAAACTTTAAATCCTTTTTCAATTATAAATTAGCCCTTTTGAAAAATAATGTGTGCGCAACATTTAGTCTTAGAAACGTTTACTATACATAAATTAAATTTTCACCGTTGGGTCCAATCTTTGGGAAACATTAAACTCCATCCTACTTTATTTAAGTAATTTTTCTTTTTAACGAAAGCATTAAAGATTGCTTATTGGACTAGTATTGAGCTTTCATTTCTTATATAGGCTGAGCATAAGACTCGTTAATGGGTTAAGCTCGTGGTGCTAGATCATCACATAAAATATGAATCTAATTTCATTTTTACTTTTTTCAGACTTCTACATTCCTTACACCTTACAAAAAACTGTCCTCGAAATTTATCTCATGAAAGTTTCAGTTTTATCTTTCAACCAATAAACCCAAACACATTTGGAGAAATCATCAATAATCAACAAAACAATTTGGTTACCACCGAAATTGGAATTGTTCCCCGAACCACACAAATAAGTATGAATGTATTCTAACACTCTAGATGTCTTGAGTGTGTTAGATGCAAATGACATCCTACGATATTTACCAAGTACACAATGATCACAAAATAACATGTCAGACACCTAATCCTTACCAAACACACCCTTATCGTTAAGATACTTAAGTTCCTTAACAGTAATGTGAGTTAACCTATTGTGCCCCTTCTGTGTGTAATCAGTATAAGTGATAGTGGAATTTAAACCTATCACTTTAGCATGCATGATGTTTATGCCATTGTTCCTAGCAACCTTAACGGCTCTAAGTGCTCCTTAAACATTTTTAACACTCCATCACCAAGTGCACAAGTCAGATCTGCATGCTCCAACTTTCCCACAGAAATTAGATTCCTACCCTACGTGGAATATACCTAACTTCTTTTAGTGTGTGCACAAAGCTACCGTTAGACCTAACAGTCAAACTACCAACACTTGTGATCTTATGTGCAACTCTGTCCCATGCAACTACATGTCCATAATCAAATATATACAAATGATCAAACCACAATTTATTTGATGTAACACGGAAAGAAGTATCGGAGTCAAAAATCCATTCATGCATATGGGAATTCATAAACATATTAATCTTTTTTTTTTTCTTTCTATTTTATAATATGGTAATAATAACTTTCTATGTATATATTCAATTTTGCGGACCTTTTTTTCCACTGCCATAGGCTAAAGAATACATTACTATCAAAATTTTACAATCTCATCACCAACCACTAAATCCATATTATATGTCTCCCAAGTGCAATAGTTCACGTATGGAATCTGTCCACTAAATTCACGTATACATTCTGCCCACTAATTCACGTATTTTCTCCACTAATCCTCGTATATATATTTCCTCTAAATCCATGTAATATGCATGCATTATGGATACAATTTACATATGATTACATTTACCTATCATTGACTGCAAATGTTCTTTTAATTTTATTAAAAAAAATTGTTATGATTTAATTTGTTTACGTAATTTTTTTTCATTGTTAACGTCTAATGATACTTGCTTATGCATATCTGTCTTTATTTTTCTTTATCTCCCGAATAATTATCACGTTAATATTCTTTTGAATACATTAGAATAGTTTATTCACTTAGTACTTTTATATATGTTTATTATAAAATATTGTTGCTCCTGAAGTAGCATATTATTTACATTAATATTGTAGTTAGATGTACTTGCTCCCGAAAAGCATAAATATGTAAGATTTAACATTAATTAAGTTTTGCTCCTGAAGAGCGTCACATTGTAATTAAAATATTCTGGAAGAATATCGACCTACTGCTTCAGAGGGAGCGTACTTTTATATTAAATTAATATTCTTGAATAGAGCACAAATATTCAATAATGTTTATGCACTTGAAGTAGCATAACTAAAAATTATATTTATTCTAAATGAATATGGTGTTGGTATTCTAGAAGAAACGCAATCACCTTATTTAAATGCTCTAAGAGAATATCAAATTACTCCTCCTGAAGAAACAAAAAAAATAATAAATATTAGTATTCTTGAAGATTATTGTATTGTGCTCCTGAAGAAATATGATACATCTACTAGATGATTGCATGATGTTTGTAACATGAAATTTGCAAAATTCGTGCTCAAATTTTAAACTATTAGCGTAATTTTCAGGTTATACAATCAAGATAGTGTGTCTTATTAATGCAAGTGAGTCCACATCCCAAACTTCTGATAAATATTAATTGGGATGACAATAAATGGTTTAACACAATTGATTGTTAAGTGTTTCCAATTAATTTCATAACCATTATTATTGAGAACAAAGTACTTCCAAACTTTTTAATGAGGCAAATTTTGTAACGTATTCAAATGAATAATGTACTCTTTTTTCCTTCATTAGGACTTTTCCTACAGTATTTTTCCTACAGAGGTTTTAACGAGACTTTTTGTGTGTGTTGAATATATATAACCTACAAAATATTTACCCTCAAAATAATACTTTTAAATGTTAAAAATTATGTACAACTCTCCAAAAAAGCAACAATACAATCTATTTTCCGACAAATCATAATGCTGACTAAAGACAAACAAAGTTTGATAAATATCTCGTGTGAAGATGTATTATTTAAAGAGAATACAAGACAACATATTTCACTATAATTGTAATATTGAAGACATCGGCATACAAGACATGGATGAATTGATGCAATAATTTTCATTTATTGAAATTAGGGGAGTAGGCATACTCTTCTTCCTTCGCTCAAGTTTTGTCCTGGATTTTTTGGACAAGGTTTCAACGAGGCAACATTTTATTACTCCAATTTAGTTATAATTTTTTGTATTCTTTTTTTTCCTTTGTTTGGTATTTTATCTCACTTGATTGTTTGCCAAATTGAGTTTTTAATGAGGCAATTATTGTGTAAATATCACTACAAAAAAACACGGCTTCAGAGACGGAATTTCCCGTCTCTGAAGCCTTGATTTCCGTTGCAAACCGGCTTTAGCGACGGAAAAATCCCGTTGATAAATCTGTCGATAAATCGCCCGCCGGTAATTTTACCTACGAATTAAAAAATCTGTCGCTGATTACCAACATTTTAGCGACACCATTTTTCGTCGGTAATTACCGACGGATTCAATCCGTCGCCAAAATACCGACGAAAAATGGTGTCGCTAAAATACCAACGGATTGAATACCGTCGATAATCAGCAACAGACTTCCTACAAATTTTCCTTCGCTAATGCCTTTTAAAATTTAAAAAAAATGAATATATATATATATATAAAATAATGATGACATTCAATTTTTAATGTAAAGACTAATTAACAATTTACATAAAATTGCAAATACATCTCTTTAATTACATAATTTTTAAATTTCAAAACAACATGAAATGAAACTAAATTACAAGAATAATTCTTCCAAGTATTGAAGACACTTGAGAGCATCAGGAATGACCATNTTAAAATTTTTAAAAAATGAATATATATAAAATAATGCTGACATTCAATTTCTAATGTAAAGACTAACTAACAATTTGCAAATATCTCTCTTTAATTACATACTTTTTAAATCTCAAAACAACATAAAATGAACCTAAATCACAAGAATAATTCGTCCAACTATTGAAGACACTTTTAGAGGCTACATGTTGCTACACACACCATTCTCACAAAGGCTAAAATCCCCAAAATTCGTTGAAATACTTTTTGATACACTAGGCTGCTCCATGACATGATGGGTCGAGGATATGATTGTAAACCTGGAACTGCATCCTTATTGCATATAAATGTGACAAACATTGTCCCCTGATCAACAATAACATTACCTCCCTCCTCCAGTAAACCTTCGGATAACAGGAATTTCATCTTGTAAAACAGAGTCAATTTCAAGAAGTTCCACATGTTTCCTATTAAAAACATGTAACATGCATCAATTTCATCCCGTTAGTATACATTGACAGATCCATAACTTGCAAATGATCAATGTCATGATGATATAATCATGACAACATTTGTCAAAACCAGACTCCCTGGGCTCTGCTAAGCCTAAAAGCCTGAATTGATTATCTTAGAAACAAGAGATTTAAGTGCACAATCAAACTGACAAAACCTAAAACAAGTAACAATATACTAGCAAGTCATAAAGATATATCAAGCTCGATAATTATAATCCTTATCCGTGTCAATAAACATCTCAAACAAGATATAATTGAATGAACCAATACATGACAGCAGATTACATGGACTGTATAATATACAAATCCAAATTCAGCAGACCATGCCTCAGCTACTGAAGGCTGAGCTTGGTTTTGTCAGGAAGCAAGGGCCCTGAAGGAGCATAATGAATAAATCAATTCCTAACATGATGTAAATAGCCAATATTGGAACATGTTGCTTAGTAATAGCATTCATAAATTAAGGAACCTTGAAGCATTAAGATCTTTCTATTAATCACCTGCTAACTGAATTTTCCATCTCAATTTTTGCGAGTTTTCTATCTTCAAGCGATAGTTGGATCAAGTACTATTGCACAAACGGAAAAAGAGTATAGCAACAAAAAGGAATTTCAATTTCAAACATAACTTACAGACCCTGATATACCCATGACAATAGTTGGGTCATATGTTCCATCATTGATGATGCACCAGTTATCAGATGACTTTCGAAGCAGTCTATCCTCAAGATGTAATTGCTGTAAAATGGGTACTCCTTTTAGTCTTACAAGATTCATCAGTGGTAGCCCTATGTTTCTAGCTCCAGGTGCGGTCATTGGAAGAAACTAACCAGATTCCTCTACTCCCTGACCTGAACACACACAAAATGCATCAAACTATAATCATCTTTAATAGTTCTTCCATTAACAGAAATATCAACACAACTTATAAATGCCACTTCCATATAATAATAAGTGACTCGCCTTCAGTTAAGTTTAGAAATCAGGTTGTAAAGAAACTAATCCAATTTTTTATAATCAAAGTACAAGTTACCCCTATTAGATATAAAACTAATCACCTAAAGAAAAAACTAATTCAATTACAGTACTTTGCTTAGCAAAGTGCTTATTGTAGAAATCCCGGGTATTATGGGATATTATTGTATAATTTGATTATGTATCGTAACAATTATAAGTGAGTACAGAAATCATTCAACCTTTTCACTGTCGTGTTCTTATCAATACTTATCATCAAATTTCTCATTCACCTTTAAATCACTTTGATCATACAAGCAAATCTCTTCACAGAAGAACATAAAAAACAGAAAATAGCAGCTGCTGGGATGGCACAGAAGATGCTGAAAATTTGGACCAACCTTACAGAGCACCAAGGATATTGTAGCCAGCCATGCCTACAGAAACAGTAATAATAAGATTCAGCAAAAAGTCAGAATTACAACGAGGGTGTAAACAACCATACAAATGGATGAAATTTATCATCTTAAATCCTTTAAGCACACAATGTAGCACTTACATCTATATAAATTAGTCTACTTGAGATAGTAAGTTTGTCAAAATAAGCTTGATATATAACAAGGATGCAATTTCACAAGGGGAACCAAGTGGTGCTCCCTGTAGGCATTTAAACCTGTAGTTCAAGCATTTCCCGAGTAAACAAGCAACCAGTTGAGCCGCGGAAGAAGAAGCCCATTCAATACAGAAGCTCAAAACCATTGTTAAAATAAATTGTTTTTAAACTGTCCCTTCTACCATCATGTAAAACAGCTAACATAGATTTGTTTCTTGTGATAGAAAGTCAGAGTTAGGGAGTAAATTAGGGGAGCATATACCATAAAAAATAAAAATAATGAGTCACGACACATTGAAAGCTCGGTCTTATGTTATGAAGAGTCCAGCACAGGACAAGAACTCCCAAGTGAAACAACTGACCTCTCTTTCTTCTTCTACATCATCATCAAGCAGATCTTCTTCCCCTGTCTCAACTGGAGTTGATAATGCGGAGGCTCTAGTTGAACGTCCAAGGCGTTCCTTCCACTCCTTTATTTCTAGCAATTTGGACTCCGCAGCTTTTTTATTTCTAACAAAAACAAACATTATTACAATTTACACAAATCCAAATTAAAAAGAAAAAGAAAAAGAAAGGGAAAACGAGACACGACGGAGCAGGCGAGGG
>CAIGRT010121631.1:0-26495 GCA_903798405.1 Fraxinus platypoda | reverse complement strand
TACGTAATTACAAAGAGAAAATTTAGAATATTTTTAACGCATTTAAGATGTGTTAGATAGAATTTCTAATTTCTATCTAGTTATTTAAAAATGGATAATTATGTTCACAAGTCACAAACCCCATTATATATGGATCAGGTGTTGGGTGAAGAATGGGTGATGGTGCGTGACAATCACATTGATTAAAAAGTTAGAGAGGAAATGATTATAAAGAGAAAAATTATAATATTTAAATATTTTTCTCATTTCCATCTAGGGCAATAAGTATGTATAAATGGATAGTTTTGTTCACAAGTTACAACCCCATTATATATGATCATGTGCTGGGAGAAGGACGCGTGATGGTACTCGACAGTCATTGATTAAAATGTTGGGAATATAAAGGGAAAATTTGAAATATTTAGGGCGATACGTATTTAAAATGGATAGGTTTGTTCACAAGTCACAACCCTATTATATATCGATCATGTGTTGGTAGAAGGATGGCGATAATGCGCGACAAACATTAGTTAAAAAGTTGGGAACATGTAATTATAAAGAGAATTTTTGGTATGTTTAGGGCAATAAGTATTTAAAAATGGACAAATTTGTTCACGGGTCAGAGCCTTATTTTATATGGATCATACATTGTGCAAATGGAAGGTGATAGTGCGCGACGGAGGTTGATTAAAAAGTTGGAGAACAAGTAATTTTAAAGAGAAAAATTGAAATACTTTTAATGCGTTTAAGATGTTTAGATAGAATTTTTAATTTACGTCTGCAGTAATTAAGTATTTAAAAATGGGATAGTTTCGTATGATTTTAATTTAAAATTAAAGGGAATGAATTAAAAATTAAAATAGAAAATTCATTTGTATGGATAAAAGTTTTGGATGGACCGGGGTCCGGTCAATTCATCTGGGCTCTCTTTCTACTAATTGTAGTCAAAGAGGCTTAAGAGAAAGGTCAAACTATCGCTACTTGGGCCCAATTTTGAACAAGTTCCAATTGATCCAAGTCCTTTTCTTTTCCTCTTTTAAGTGCCAGACAAAAGGAATATTGATGGTTGAATGTTGATAACATCCTTGAGTATTAAATTTTTTTAGATCAATTCAATTTAATTCACAAATAAATATCATGAAATTAAGTTTTGTCGTCATCTATTAATGAAAGTTGTTATGTGTCAAGTCTTCAATGAAAATGTTAGTTCAAACTGCACAAAACAAAATAAGAACCATGCTAGAGTTACAGCCTTGGTTCACAGTTTTTTTCCAGCCCCCTCACATAAGGGTGGGGCCCGCGATTGTGGAACCCACCCCCCCTGTGAGGGAACTATGAAAAAAACTGTGAATCAAAGCTGTACATTCAGCTTTATTGAAAAAATAATATCAAATGAGCAAATTATCCTTCAAACAACTTAATCTTTTAGATAAAGTGGTTAAAAACTAGATCTCTTGCTTAACATCTATTAAATTACTTAAAATGCATCTCTTGTTGCATACATTGCAAAGATTCATATCCACAAGATTTTGAAATAAAATTCTCTCGAGGCATGAAGCCATTGTCTACATTGATTTTTCAAAGTGGTCCATTAAAACTAGCTACTAAAATTACTCGATTCCAACTTTCATACTTGAATATGATGTTGATATCCAACCTATACTAATGGTCCCTCTAAGACATTCCTTTTCATAGACACCTCTAACTCACACTACTAGTTCACACCCTTCAAAACATTCCACTGCATGGATACATCTTTGGCATTATTTAATTCAATGAAATCTCGTAGTATTTAAGATCCAATCTTTTTTGATATCCCCTGCCCCACTAATTTGAAGTCTTAGTACACATTTCATAGGATTTACAACTGTTACTTATTTATTATCTACACATTTTGTAGTACACACTGCTCATAAATACTTAAACGTAATACCAACCAAGTACCGTGAATTTTCAAAATTGAATAATAATATATTTCTTTATTAAATATCAAGGTCTTAGACAATTCCTCGATGAACCACCTCATTTCTATTCAACGTGGTATGAATTTTTAGGTTTCGCTGCTACCTATTTATATAAGTTTTGCATATATTAGATGTTTGTGAAAAATTGAATTCAGTATGAACATAGAGAGATAAGTTGAAAATCAAATTTAAAAGTGTAAACTCATATCAATATCATTCATCATGAGAGTTCCAACCTAGCTATTAGTTAGTTGTCCAGACAGGTTAAGAATTTAATGTTGCCACCAAAGTTGCTGGATCGAATTTAGGATTGAGCGTCATGTGGTTGTCTAAAAGACGGTATATATAGTTCGAAAAAATAAAGAGTCAAATGTTAATTGATCGGAAGTAAAAAAGTTAAAAAACTAGAGATGAATCATCGTTTTAAACGCTTTTTAATTTTTCAATTTTTACGTATAAAATCAGACTCGTTAATGAATTGGTTTCAAGTTTGGGTCAAATAGGTCTGTCCGATCCAATTTTTAAAACATAGATACTGATGGCCAGCTATTCTTCATACCGACGCGAGGTAGGAACCATTTTGTTAAAGAAGTTTAAATTATTAAATAAGAGACAATTTTATATAGAAAATTCAATATTAGTGGATCATATAGTGTTTATGAGGACTTTCTTATAGTCCATGTTTAATTTAGATAAAAACTAGATTTTTAGTAAATTTGATAAAAGTTGATAGAATGTGTGTTATGAATTTTATAAAATGTGTTATTAAAATTAATTGTTGACTTTGACTTGAATTTTACTCGGATTTTTTTGTTGAACCAAACATAAACATAATGTATTTTTGGATATATTACATTAAATTTTTTGTGTAATATACTATATTAAAATTATATCTGTTTGGTAGAGATTAAATTCAGATTTTTAGTAAATTTTGATAAAAGTAGATGAAACGTGTGGTTGAAAAATTGTGGATCCCATGAAATATATAGTTAAAATTAATTATTGATTTTAACTTTAGATTTTAATTGAATTTTAATTCAAACAAAACAGAATGTTATACAAGGAAATCAAATAAAATTGTTATGCAATAGCAATTTAAAAAAAAAAAAAATCAGTTTGACTTTTCTGTAGATCATTAACGCTTAGAGAGTCTTTGGAAGGGAGGTGCTACCAAAATAATATAGGAATAAAAAATAAAAAATAAAGGAAAATTGTAACTCCAAGGGTGTCTACCTTATATGTAGATAATATCATAATAATCACAATATGGATTTTAATTGCAAATGTGACTTTCAATACATAAAATATTAAAAAAATTAAGCATATGGATTTTAATTGCAAATGTGCCTTTCAATACATAAAATTTAAAAAAATTAAGCTTTGTTATATATAAAATATGTTGAACAAGGTGCTTTAGATTAGGTAATTCAAGATGGTATCTAAGAGCTCTTTAGTTCAAAGCTTGTCGTCATGAAAATTGTAAACGTGCTAACAAAATTGAATATAGACTATACTTAACAAGTAGCGTTTAAATACATAATGAAATAAAGGAAAATTCGTACGTTTCATTCCCAACCTTTGCAAAATGTAGCAAACTTGACCTTAGCCTTTTTTATAGCATAATTCATATGCAACCTTTCAATTATATAACAAAGCTCATCATTCCCTCCATTTTGATCATTAAATGACGAATTTACTATTCTCTTTGAATAAACATAAATAAAAGAAAGCAGTAAAACTATGAAAAATAAGAAAAATTACAAATGAAGTCCCTCAACTTTTCAAAAGGTGCAAATAAATTCCACTTAAAACAATCAAATACATGCAAACACACAAGGGCCGTGGAGCCCGAAAGAATATGAACTTTTTTATGTGCTAATATGTATTTTATTGTTTTAAGTTGGATTTATTTGCACCTTATGAAAATTTAGGAATTTCATTTGTAATTTTCCTTTTTTTTGTTATTTTACTACTTTATTTTATTTTTGTTTATGTAAACAGAGGGTAAATCCGATATTTAATGGTTAAAATGGAGGAAATGACAAGTTTTATTACATAATTCAAAGGCTAGGTGAATTGTCCAAAAAAGGTCTAGGGAAGATTTGTTACATTTTGCAAAGATTGGAAACAAAAAGTACAAATTTCCCTTAAGAAATAAGTTTGTGGTCAATGAGTAACTGTTTAAACCTTTAGACGATGATTCTAAATTATGAAGAAAAAAAAAGAAAAAAGAGAATTATTGCAATAATACAATCTCCTCAAGGATAGAAAAAATTGTGAAAGAAACATACAATTTGCAGACTTGAACATTATTCACCAAACCCCTCAATCTGATGCATGAGAATAATTTCTTGATTAATATCTTTCATTCTAGCCCTCTGATTTTCCTATGTAGTTTTCAAGATTTATGGTAAAACTGGCAAACCTGCTCATACAGAATCAAATTCTTGTTCTTTTTAGACGGGAATTTCAAAACCAGTTGAGCGAGGCCGAGTCAAATCAACTGGCCACGACTATCAGTTTAGACTGGTGCTTTGCTTTTTAACTCGTTCTATTCACAGTTTCAACGACACTCACTGCTTTATGATTCTTGAATCACAAAAGTCCCCTGAATTTCTGTTAATCTTCCTGGAAGTTCTATCTGCTGCAACTCTAACTTTCCTTTCATCATAATCTGTGATAACTGAAGAATAATCTGCAGCACTTGCTGTGACAACACTCCACTCGATACTGGCCTCACTCGGCGCATACTGCGTTGTAGGACTCGGACTCATACAAATCGGCATATGATCAAGATCAGATTCTACTTTTAACTTCGAATAAGTGGTGCTTGATATATTTTCAATTTCGAATAAATCAGAACTAGCATCACTAGCCATATCATCACAAATTGTAGTATTTCCAGGAGTAGAAATTGTAAGATTCTTGCCTGATTTTGGGATAGCATCCCAAGTTAACATGGAGAGTTTCCTCTCCAGGTTCCTAGCGACGCCTCCTTTCATAGACGAGCTGCACGAGCCAAACACTTCAAGTGATTTCCGAGGCTCGCCTGGTTTTTCTTCCTTCAACTCTTCCTCCTCAACTGTCAAAATTTTTGCCCCGGAACTAGCAACCTGAAATTCAAAATGATCGACCCTTTTTGATCCAGGTCGAGTAGGCTTTAATTCATTGGTCATTCCAACTTCATTAACATGAACAAATTTCTTACTGAAACAAGGTCCTTGGCAAACAAGACCAGCAAAAAATCTCCTTCCAAACAGTCTTTTTGGCTTCGTTTGAGATTCCATTCTGCACGTACTCTGCAGCAACACATTTTGGCTGTTCATGCCACTTTCTTGAGAACAAACACTCGGATTTCTCGATACTACTGGTGGCTCCACTCTGACCCTACGATCCAGTTTCACGTTAAAGTACTTGTCAGCCCCAAATACACCGATTTCACCATCTTCACACATGGTTCTTTCTAAATTTATTGGACGTGGAGTCTCTTGAGGAAAACTGAAAGCCAGAGCTGGATCCTGAACCGGCCCCGAGACTTTAAAAGTAAAGTTCTCTCCAGCAGCATTGAGATAAGAAAATGAGTCCACCCTGAGACTCGTAAGGTTATCTTGGTTGTTGGTACTAAATGCTAACTTCTTAGTATCTTTAGCTGAGATGTGCACCAAGTTTTCTTTAGCAGTGTCTAGGTAACAAGAAAACGAGGCAACACGCAGACTCTTGTTATCTTCAGTAGCCATGGATTTTCAACTTTGGATTCGAAGGATGGCGCATAAGTAGTAATATTGATATTGTACAGTATTAGGAAAGAAAAGAAGTTGAGTCCTATGCAATACTAGAATGGGACGGAGAGAAAATAAAGATGCGGAAATTTTTTCTTGATTGGCTTCATGAAAAAGCTGTTGGATTAAATAGAAAAGGCTGGAGCTACTCAAGAAGACAATAAATATGTATTGAATGTCTGGTACAAGACATTTTTCAGTTTTAGAAGAGTAACAATATATGTACAAAGTGAGGATGATTCTTATGTGAGGTGATATTAAATGATAATGACAACACGGTGGATCGCACATCTAAACATTTAATTAGCATAATCACATGGAGATAATCCCCAATTTGTACATATATCATCACTCCATCTTTCACCCCACATCACTTGTCATATCACATGGGGATGAATCACATTTTGTAACTTTTGACTTTTCAAAAGCCCTACCAAACGGGGCCCTAAAAAAGAAAAGAAAAAAATCTAATGTTTGAAAATAAAATGTTAATTAAATTTAATTTTAAATAACTAAACTTAGCCAAACATAGGGTCCATATCACAATAAATTGATTGTCTATATATATGTTCCAAATACCTCATGCTATAAATGCTTCATGGAGATTGGTAGCTGGCACGATCTATGGCTGCATAGAAATATTACTTCTTCTTATTAATTATTTTTATTTCTTTTTATTTTTTAAATTTTTTTCTCTCTATTTTCCACAATTTTCCCAATAAAAAAATGAAAATTAAATGCAATAAATATTTCCATATCGTGTTAGAAGAATCAATACCACGTATGTACTTGATCGAGCGTGCACTACTCAAAGGCATAAGCTCCAGTTTCATACACATTCTTTCAAAACTCATTTTCAACTGCACAATCTTATGGATGCTATCTGATCGAGACAAAAAAGAAAGAACGAACCAACAAAAGAATGAACAAATACTACTATAAGTTTTCCGTTCTGCTGAAAATGTAAACCTGATGTCGTTCTCGTCAAAAATGGTGGCTCGTATTTTCCAGAAGTTGTCAAAATCCGTGCCACTTATGATGCTGGTTTGGTGCTGTTTTCACCAGAAACCCAGTATTGTTTAACGGCAAATAATACCCTTTGAGCAACTCGTGGACCTTCCTCGTTATCCACCATTTTCATCTTCCACCTCATGCCCGATGCAATTCTCTTCACTTTGTTAAGAACATCAGCATTGTCTCGGATTATAACTGCACCTTCTGGTCTTAAGATTCGATCCATTTCTAAGAGGATATCTTCTGCATTGCACCTACAAACTTCGCGTTTTAGCCATTGAAATACTGAAATTGCAATTTTCCTTTGTTTACTGATCAAGCTTGTATATAATGGTCATGCTGCGGATTTTGGGGGAATTTGATTGATCGAAATGCAACTCCCAAAGAAGAGCACTCGACTTTAACTAAATAACAACATTCGGGATAACTTACTTGTTCTTGTACAAGCTAAAAACACTGCTAGCATGAATAAGGTCGTAAGTCCTAGGGTATGTGGAGAAAGCTTCACACCTGCACGATAAGAAGAAATACGCCAAAAATATTACAGAAAAAAAAATTCAAAAAGTTTCATGCTATGACGAGAAAAAGTTACAACTCATCGTGCAACTTAGCCCAAACTATGTTTTAACTATCTTTTGGTTGCGAATCATAGTAGGCAGCATAAAACAGAGTTGTTAAGGCGGTCCATCCTTTTTCAGTATTTTCCCTTATTCTTTCTATTTTCTTGGATAAAAATGCTCAAATCTGTCAATGGAAATATAGAGCAAAGAACAAAGCAAGTTAAATATCAAAGAGAAGTACCAATCATGATATATGCCGATCAAGCCTCTTTCATATATAACACCCAGAGTATCTCTCTCGGCTAGTGTTGGAACAACGTTCATCACCCATAATTTTGAAGATTCTATCGCTGCAGCAAAACTTCCTAAATAGGCATTCATATCCATGATATTGCGATACCTTCCTGTATCGAGAAGTTTATTAATCCTCTTATAAGATTCAACATACTTCTGCCACATTTTATTGTCTTCATAGAATGCATCAATAGAGACTCCAGGAATATCATCAGCCACTATTCTTGGAGGAACGGCATTAAGTCTTTCTGGAAATGGCTTCAGTTTTCCACCCGCAACTTCATCTGAACTCAAAGTCTCGGGATAAGGTGTCACACACGTCTCCATTTTTTGGTACCTACAAGTTATCGTAAGATGCTTATTTTAAGCCAAAGAAGAAGGCATATAAATGTAAATCAGAATGATGGCATAAAACGAATTTCTCTTTGACTATAAAAATCAGCAGCATACTGAGTGATATTTATCGACGTTTCTTAATGTGTAGAACAAACAAGCACATATAAAATATTGCTCCCAAGAACCAAATGAGGTATGACATGACATAAGTTTAAGAAAGAGGTAGTCATCGTAGGTTCATTATGTGAATATCCTAGGTTCTTCATGGCACCACAATCTTGTTTATCGAACTCTTGAGAATTAACCTATCTTATAATAAAACAAGATCTTAAAAATCTATTCCTCAAAGATATGCAACACGCAGCACTAAAAACATTTTCTTACTTAAAAATTCTAATGTATAAGATGTGTTCACCAAAAAAGGTAATTCACTTTAAAATAGAGCGAGTGGAAATGCTGTTTATTTGGTCCAATGTTAAAGAAATTGATAGAATGTGAAAATTATGAGAAAATATACCAGACATTGTTTACATATGAGGCTTTGCACATAGAGGCTGTATCTCGCTCCATGCAGTCCATATTATTTATTCGTTTCCTCCATATAGCAATTTCACCCTTCTCGTGTGTCTTTTCCCAGCAAAGAAGTTTGGCAATATCTTCAATCTTCCTCTGTTCCTGCTCAAGTTCCTCTTTCGGACGCTCCCATGCTTGATAATTATTCCTCCAGTTGATAGGAGGACCCGAAAGTATCCAGTATCCACCAGGTCTAAGCACTCGATCAACTTCAGTCATGTACATCCCGTCTATAGAAATGAATATGATTTATCATTATGCACTGTACAATAGTAAAACTATACCAAAATTATGTGTGCTGCAGTTTAGTCATTATGGATTATGAATAACAACCTATGAAATATTATTATTTCAAATAGCCACATAATAACAAAATCTACAGAATTGCTGTCCTCACCATTTGCGCCCCACGGAATTAAACAACGTGAACAGTGAGCCATGTCGAATGCCCTGGATGGATAGGGAAGCTTTATAGTTCCTAGTACACCAATAACTGCAGGAACACCCCTTTCTAGAGCGAACTGAACTTGTGCTTCATGTGAGTCTCTTGGAGCAAATGACATGGCAATGACATTTTTCTTAAACAGGTAGGCTCCCCAACTTGCCACCTAACAGGGCATACGCAGTATATCAATTATGGAAATCAAGATTATTAATAGCCCGTTTGGCAAGGCTTTTGAAAAGCCAAAAGTTGTTTCTAATTTTAAGAAGTTGCTTTGAGCATGTTTGAATGGTTAAAAGAGCTTTTGGAGGAAACTAGTACAATGTGACTCCCTGAAAAAACTCTTCTACAAAAAAGCAGAAATAGAAGCTATCCAAAAGACGCCTTAGGAATGGAAAAATAAATATAAGAAGTATATTTTTAGTCGAAAATTTCTGCAAGTAAATACACTTTCATAGTCACGTAATCATTTAATACGTCTCTGAAGATAAAAGGTGATGTTGGTATAGCGGGACATGAAAACTAGGCACGAGAAGCAAATCAAGGATGAAATTAAAGGTTTTTCCTTCTCTACTTTTTTTTGGGTGGACATAAGTAAGATTTACTCACCCCACATCCCGTATCCAGAGCAGTTCTCACTGTACCATTGTCCATTGGGATCACAGCAGCAAGTTGTTCAATATACGCATCTGCCCCCTGGGGAAACTGTGTTCCACCTCCCGGGAACCTAAATACATCACCTTCATATTGGACCCAGTTCTGAACTGCCTTCTCAATCGTCAAGCTCTTATGGGGTGCATTTGCATATGGCACGTAGTCGCGACTCTTAGGCCAATGGAATGGCGTCACGTATCCTTTAGGTGCTGGGATAAGACAACGCAACTTCTCTTCGTCAGGTGGGCAATGTCTCTCTCTATAATTCATATTTTCCCGAGGAAATGTCATTGCCCGCATTTGTTCTTGACATGGCGTATAATCAATGTATCTATCATCACACGGCTCAACTATTTTGACCTCGAATTTGGACTTGTCGGCTTGGCCCATCTTGTCACCATGATGAGTTTTGAATTCAATGTTCGAAGGGGTACTGCAGTCCTCGGCCTTCTCTGTCATTTCAAGGGCTATACTGTCTCCCTTCCCTGCTCCACTTCTTTTCCATGCTCCTAAAAGATAGAAGAAACAACAAAGACCGGCTACAATAAACATCGAAACCGAATTCCTAGTTCTATTGTCTCCGGGATTCCCTTTTGTAGCCATGATTCACCTGTAATTTTTTTTTTGACAAAGTCACTTAAAAGCATAGAAGAATGTTAAAGTGAAAGCTCGAAAACATTCATCACCAGCACGCATTTTGCAAGTATGAACAAAATGTATGTGATTTGTGCAAACTAACATGATAACTTATCGGAATCTAGAAATTCAAGGACAATTTTGTACCTCGAGCTGCCTTATAATTTGAGTTTAGCGGGTCTCAATGCCCATGAGTCAAAATCCACCTACCTAAAGGCTCTGGAATTTGCAGTAAGAATCAATTTCCACGTAAACCTATTGCTTAAAAGACAATTTCAACAATGTGGCGAGTCATGTTCATTATTGTGTACGAACCTTTATGCCAGGATTAGAGACTCGATAGTATTAAAGAAAAAGAAGAAGTTCAAATTTGTCCTATCGAGTAGTGCACACCAAACAAGTCATTAATGTCTAATCTTATGTAAGGTAAGAGAAAATAAGCAAATTATACATTCTGTCCTTGCCTATGTACAAATAACCAAAATTTAAGACGGTTCGTGCATAATCTATCCGCTGATTTCAATGCAACTTTCACAAAAAAATAAGACAAGCTCTCGGGTCTACTAACGTTTAACAAATATTCCCCGAATCTACAACATCAATCGAAAAAAATATCGTTTCTTTTGATTCCAAATAATGCTTTCAATATCACTGCTCAACAATTATGAAATATATGTCACTTTGTAATCTGTATGCATCATCTACGTTTGAATAAATGTATAAAAAAACAGATTCACCCACATGGAAAAATGATCCCTTTTGCATGGGATAACAGCAAAAGAATACAATCATGAAGGGAAGAAAATGAAACAATACAAAACAAAGAATTAAAAATGACGGCAGATCTGCATAAAGAATAAGGATTATTACAGATTGAAAAGGAACAGAAGTATAAAAATCCTGAGGGCCCAAATGGATCGGAGAACTTTTTTTGCATTAATTGTTTTTGGAAATGGAAATATGGATGAGAATTTGGAGGGAGGTTGTAGTTATTAATCTGAATGTGCGCAGTAGTATGCGCTTAATCTCAAAAGGGTCGTTTGGACATGCCAAATTGGGCATCAGGATAAAACAAATTATTATTAAACCCCTCTTTGATTTAATTAAAAAAAAGTGATAAAAATTTAAGTCTTTTATATAATTCATGAAATTTACTATTTTTATCAATTTTTTAATTATATATTTTTATCCAACTTTTATCAAAATCTCAAATAGATATAAAGAGTGCAAAAATGATAAAGAAACAGGGTCGGTGCAAAAATGCTGTTGGGAGGAATTCACACTGATTAGCTTATAAATCAACAGAATATATGTGCACAAAGAAACAAACCGAACTGAAAAAGAATCAAAGAAACCGTATCTTTATTCACGAAAGAAGCCCTCAGGCAAAAGTTCATAATTTGTGCTTCAACCTCCAGAACAAACCACTATTATATACAAATCAGACCCCAAGGTAAGAATACAAATGAGATTGACACTCAGACAAACCCTTTGATATCACAAAATTAATGGTGTTCTTTATATAGAGGGGACTACTTTTACCCCATTTTTTTTCTTTTTTCTTCTTTTGGTTATGGTAGGGTTTCTAAATTAATTGTGCTTTCAAAATTTGTACGTTATGGACTGGTAGGTTTTATTTGAAATTATTTTTTCCTTTTTCTTCTTTATATACGTTAATTGATCGTAATGCAAATGCATTTGTTTTCCTATTTTATTAAATTGAAATGCACCGTCCACTTATATTCTTGTACGCTACTTTTTCGTCTTCTTATCGTTTTAGTTGATCATATCTATACACGACAAAAGGCACTTCCTTTTCATGCAGTGCATCGTACAATTAATTTGACCTATATATGTAATGCAAGACTTTAGTGAATGTTATTTTAGGGTCGTTGTGTATTGCTAGACAAACACTAATTTTAGAGGTAAAATGATGCAAATAACGAACGACACCATGTTTAGAAAAGAAAAGAGAAATGGCAATTGTGTGGAATTAAACTTTAAAGAAAAATCTGTAAAAATGAACTTGGTACCAAGCTCCTTACAAACTCGATATGAGTGTAAATAGATTTTTTCCCGTCATATAAAAATAAAAATAAAAATAAAAATAAAAAAATTGTGTCCACACGACGTGCTTAATTCACGGCAAAATAAACAGTTATTGCACTTGTAAACTGCTGCTTCAATTCAGATGTTGCCATCATGTATGTTCCTTCCGCTCATCCCTCAAAGTCTTCTCCACATGAACTAGCCAGCAATTCACACCGTGTGAATATATCTCACGAGTCATGACCTAACATATATAACGTGGACAATCACAAATGGACTTCCATCAAATCCATAAAAATAGTGTCTACGGAAATACAATTTTTCTATTACATAATGAAAGAGCTGGGTTTTGAGTCTTCAATATTCTGAGTGTCAATCTCATTTGATATCACTTGGATTATGAAAATTGGTTGAATTCTGAGATTTGGGTTTGGTTTTATGCAAATAGCTTCTCTTTCCTCAGGTGGCTGGAGCAAAATTCTGTTCTGCAATTCTTCAGCAGTTTCATCTTCATTCAACGGCACCTGCAATGTTTTACATCCAGCCTTTACTGATATTCGACAATCTGTCATATAAACCAGAAGGAAAGGGCTTCTCATCTCCAAGCTCTTTAAACAAAATACTGAACCTTTATAATCTGGATCCCGTTGTAAATGTAAATGGAGGCTCTCTGATTAAGGGTCTTTGAGGCTACGAGTAAGAACCACATTCCTTAAGTATACCCAAAAAGCGCCTCTTTTTCAGTTCTCTGGATCACTACAGGCACCAGGTGCGAAAGCATGGGGAGAAATGGGATAAGGGTAATCTGCAGCAAAACAGATATTAAGCACGGTAAGAATGCATGAGGAAACATGTGATGCGATACATTATTTCACTTTTGCTATAGCAGTATCAGCGTGCTGAAGGAAATATTTTCGCTTAAAAACTCAAGGATAAGAGCCCGTTTAGCCAAGTTAAAGAAGCTAAAGGGTTGAAAATCTTGATATTTGTTTCCCGTAGCAGCTCTACTTTTAATTACAGATTAAAGTACATAGTTTTTAAGTGCTTGTGGCGTGATATGACTTCCTGAAAACCATGATATTCAAATGGAAAATTTTGTAAAGGTCAGGGAATAATAAATCTTTACCCCAAAGGGCAAGGCTACGCTTCATACAGAACTCCATCCAGGTTCCTTCTGTACTCCAGTTTCTGTAATGGAGGCTCTGATTTTCAGTACATCTTCCCATTGGCCTGCATCAGCACAGATATTCGACAACGAAACATGAGCTCCAGCATCAGAAGGCCCTAATTCCATGATCTTTTCAGCAGCGAGCTTCCCAAGCTCAATATCGCCATGAACTCTACAAGCAGCAAGTAGTGTTCCCCACACTAAAGCATCAGGTTCTATAGGCATGTTAGAAATAAATTTCTCAGCCTCTTCTAGTTTTCCTGCACGGCCAAGAATATCCACCATACAGGCATAATGCCGGTAACCAGGCTCAATTCCATACTCTTTAGACATTGAATTTAGATGAAAATACCCTTCTTCAACTAAACCTGAATGACTGCAAGCAGATAGAACGCCAACAAAAGTCACCGAGTCTGGCTTTATTTCTGACTTTCTCATAAGGTCATATATGTGTAAAGCTTCTGACCCTTTCCCATGTTGAGCGTAGCTTGTGATCATCGTTGTCCAGCTAACTAAATCAGGATTTTTTATCTGTTGGAACACTTTACTGCAATCTTCGAAGTTTCCACATTTTGAATACATCATAACAAGTGAACTTCCTACTGAAGCTTCTGATTCTACTCCCATTTTTATAATACGTGCATGCAACTGAGTACCAATGTCTGGTATATTTAAGAAAGAAACAGCCCCAAGTATAGACGAAATTGTGAAGGCATCAATATTCAAATCAGCTAGAAGAATTTCATGGAAAAGCTGCAGAGCCTCCTCAATATACCCACTTTGGGAATACCCTGAAACTAATGAGGAACGAGAAACCTGATCTTTAAGAGGCATCAATCTAAAAACTACCCTTGCTGAATTGAGATCACCACATTTTGAGTACATATTCACGAGTGCCCCATCGATGATCATCTGCTCACCAAAGCCATATCGAAGAGCGAACCCATGAATTTCTTTGCCTATCTCCAAGGAACGAAGAGCAGAGCATGCACTTAGACCAGCAGATAAACTCATTTCATCAGGAATGAATTCTTCAAACAACATCTCTCTGAACAGCATAATCGCCTTATCTGCTAATCCATGATCTGCAAAGCCAGCAATCATAGAGGCCCATGAAACGTTATCTTTACCTTCGAGTTGATCAAAAACTTTGTGAGAATCCTCTAAGTTACCACATTTTGAGTACATCGTGAAAAGAGAACTGCCCACAGAAACATCAGAGGCCATGTCAGCTTTAAGAATATAACCATGAATCTGTCTTCCTAAAGTTAGACAGTCCACGATGCTCAAGATACTGGAAGTACTGAATTTATCAGGTGTCATACCCTCTTTCAACATTATCTGAAACAAGTTAATTGCTTTTTCAGAACTTCCGTTCTGAGCAAATGCAGATATCATATTAGTCCAAACTCCTAATTGTTTCGACCTTTGAGTCTCTGCAAACACTATCTCAGATAAACTAACCACTCCAATTTTTGAGTACATATTTATCAAAGATGCTTTCACTGCTGAATCTGAATAGAGTCCGATCTTTAAAATCCAGCAATGGATCTGCATTGCCTCTTTAAACATAGACAGATTAGCACAAGCTGCAAGCACACTTGTGATGGTGAAGTTATTAATATCTTCTCCTGTTTTTCTCATTTTGTCAAAAGTCCAAACAGCAGAAACCGAATCGCCTTGCTGAACAAAACCAGAGATTATGGCAGTCCAAGAAACAACATTGCGAACTGGCATTTGCTTAAATTGCTTAATAGCCTCATCCATGGCTCCACATTTGACGTACAAATCAACAATAGTAGTGCCCACAAAGACATCTTCTCCTACACCACATTTGGTCACCCATCCTTGAACCCCTTTTCCCAACTCAAGCTCTTCGAGTGCAGCACAGGCAGTCAAAACACTTGAAAACGTAAAACCATTCGGTATCAAGAACCCTAGACGACACATTTGGACAAAAATATCCAAAGCAACCCAATTCTCATTATTCTTAACTGCCCCAGACATAACAGCATTCCAACAAACCACATTATTATCACACGAAACATCATAAAACACCCTCAAAGCATCCTCGAACCTGCAACTCTTTGTGAATAAATCTATCATTCCAGCACGCACATAACCATTTAAAAAGAACCCGTTTTTCACCACAAATCCATAAACCAGCTCCCCACAAACCACACTACCCAAAGCACAACAAGCAGAAAGAATACCCCCGTAAGTGAACTGATTCATACCAATACCCAAAAGATGCATTTGGCAAAATACCCACCACGAGTCTTCAAAAAGAAAATTTTTATTACCTCCTGAAATCATCAAATTCCACGTAACCATATTTGGTTGGGTTATTTTTTCAAACAACTGAAACGCATAATCCACCTGACCACATTTCAAGTAAGAATCGAGCAAATTGTTGGTGGTAAAGATATCGGAGTAGAATACACAGGTTTTGAGTAAAAGGGCATGCGTAATTTTTGTTTCTATGAGCGTTAAATTTCTTGGTTTGGACTGATTGTTGAGGAAATCTACTGGGTTGAGTTTAATGTCATTTTCGGCATGCGGCTCAGTTTTAAATGGCAGATTTTCAAGTAATGCAACCGAAGATATAAAATTACAGCGAGAAAACAAGATGTTTTTGGATTTAAAGGAATAATTTTTGATAAAATTCATTTCAGTTCATGAGGGAAGGCGACAAAGAGAGAGTAACCAATTTTTGAATAATGCGGTAATCGACTAATAGCAACGGCTATTTCAAATGAGGAAAAAAATAGTTACAAAATTAGCCTGACTATCATTATTTTCAAATTTTTTTACTCATTTTCAATCATACATTTATAAAATAAAATATTGTACACGTAAATTTAAAACTTCTTTCTATATTAACTACCCTTTCTCTTAAAAATCTCTATTCAAAATATGATTTTTTTTTTTTTCCATTTAATGATTGTCAAATAGGGGGTTAATTGATTTCATTACGATGCATGTGCTGATATACATGTACAAGCAGTGGTGTATTTAATCATATTATCTCATCCCAAAGTGAATGATTAAACTCCACTGTTGTGACCATTGATCTAATAATACGATTAATCCAATCTCTTTGCTTTGTACGAAGCTTGAAAATTGTAAGTTAGACCAGCACGATTCAAAACTGATCATGTCATAAGCTAAACTTACTTGTAGAGACTAGCAGTCTACCATACTTCCACTTTGAAATCCCATTTGTCGAATTTTATTGTGGAAGACACATTTTTTGTGAAGAATTCTGAAGTCGTCGGGATAAAATCTTTCTCATCTTATTTTGTATTTATTGACATTTTTTTAAAACAAAACAAAAAATTATTAAACTATTGGATCTAGTGGTGTATGAGTATCTACGAATCTAGTCATGTTTCATTTTTTTTTTTTATCGATTTAGCTTGCTTAAGACATTTACATCCAACTAGCTTACTTTTTCATTAATGGTAACACCAAAATATCACTTTTTAGTATAATTGTGATTGAGATTAGACACTTTGAATTAAATCAAATTTATAATGTGATGGTCAAAAGATGGATAGATGGATTAAGTACAAGAACCAAAATTGCGCAGTCAAGATATAAATTATAAAAAAGATTTAAAAAATAATTATCCTTGAATAATCGAGACTTAAAAATTTGGCTTCTATTTACTTTCATAATTTTAAACTCTCTGTTGACTTTACACATAAAACTTTAGCCCCTGTTTGGTGCACATTTTTTCCCCAAGAATGCATTTTTTTTTATGTGATAGGGAATATGTGATTGAAAAAAAAGAAAAAGTTATTGATGTGATAAAAAATGTGTGTTTGAAAATGAGTAGAAAAATGAGAATGAAAAAATAATGTGGCTCAAACAGAGACTTAATTACAACATATCCCATAGATTTGAAAGGACAATGATCGGTATAATTACTACATATCCAAATCCTAATATTTAAATAAACAAAATAAAATCTCGATCATCGAAGAAATCTACCCTCACTCTCAAAAATCTCAGATCCCCAACGAAACCGTAAGAAGAAGAAACTCCTCTGCTAAGGGGATTAGCAATAATTACAACAAAGAGCTAGCCATATTGGAAGGCGGCGATTTTATCGGTCTGGCTACGAGGAGGAAGAAGATGAATATGACGAAG
The DNA here is from genome assembly GCA_903798405.1 of Fraxinus platypoda. Classification (NCBI taxonomy): domain Eukaryota; kingdom Viridiplantae; phylum Streptophyta; class Magnoliopsida; order Lamiales; family Oleaceae; genus Fraxinus; species Fraxinus platypoda. Next base: position 8,892 of record CAIGRT010121631.1, on the reverse strand, counting down.
AAGAAGGATTCGTTGTGGCCATCTGCTTTTGTTGGTCGAAAGGTAAAACCCTTTCTCGTTTGAGCGAAGGCGTTTTGAATCATAAATCAATGAATATATTCTAAGTTTTAATCTACAATTTTTGGCTGGAAATGGACTAAAAAATTAAGGCCATGTTTGATAGGGTTTATTTTTCATGAAAATTGGAAATTATTTTCCTTTTTTCAAGTTATTGCATGTTTGATTGACCAAAAATTCCATGGAATTGGTTTTCCACCCAACCCAACACGTGACCCCCTTTTCTTGCTTTTCATTGAATTGGTTTTCCCACCACTTTGGTGGGAAAGCAGTTTTCCAGCTTTTTATTATTATTATTATTATTTACAATGAAAACAAATTATATTCTTAATTGTAACAAATTTTATCCCTTTAATGGACAATTTTCATGCAAAACAAAGTTAAATGAACACCAAAAGATTCAAAATTTCAATATTTTCCACGTGAAAAATTATACTAATCAAACACAATTAATTGACAAATCCTAAGAAAACAATTCTAGGCAATTCTGTTTATTTTTCATGAAAGTTGGAAATTATTTTCCTTTTTTCAAGTTATTGCATGTTTGATTGACCAAAAATTCCATGGAATTGGTTTTCCACCCAACCCAACACGTGACCCCTTTTTCTTGCTTTTCATTGAATTGGTTTTCCCACCACTATGATGGGAAAGCAGTTTTCCAGCTTTTTATTATTATTATTATTATTATTATTATTATTATTTACAATGAAAACAAATTATATTCTTAATTGTAACAAATTTTATCCCTTTAATGGACAATTTTCATGCAAAGCAAAGTCAAACGAACACCAAAAGATTCAAAATTTCAATATTTTCCACGTGAAAAATTATACTAATCAAACACAATTAATTGACAAATCCTAGGAAAACAATTCTAAGCAATTCAATTTCCTAAAATTCATTTTATTTCCATCCAAATTCCACTCTCGCAATCAAACGGACCCTAAGAGTAGTGCAAGCTACGATCAGTTCAATGAGCTACCTTCAATAGAAAATCTCAATAATCTAGAAACTCTCTATCAAAAGTTGTCTTAATCTTTTTCTTCTTTGCCTTGCTGCACAAATTTGGAAACCTATTGAAGAAGGGCACCACCAACCAAAAATAATGTCAGCTATCTATTACATATTTTGTTTATAGAAGATATTGTATTCTTTATCGCACTTGAATGTGTTTTCTCAATGCTTTTCCCTTCATTTATTCTTCTTATTTTTGCTCCTTGATAGGGGGTCTAAATATGAACAGGTTTGTATCATCTTTGGGTTTTTTTCTTTGTTGTTCATGTCTCTCTACGTGCCCCATTTGGGTAATCTCTACATATGAATTTATTTTGTGAACATGTCTTTTCATCTTTTCTTTTTTAGCTAAATCTCGTTGAACGTGAGAAATCATTCTTTTACCATTGTTATTTGGTATATCATATATGCTTTCATCTATGAGATAGAGATTTGCCATTAACTATTTTTATAATTATCTTTTTTTTTTTTCACGAATTCTATGGGCACTTATATCGAATTATGCAACTATTACGACAAACAATTCATTTGTTATATGAATTTTATATGATACTTAGTCCACATGTTAAATGATTTCTTTTGTTCTGAAATCATACAACTTAATAAAGGGAAAATTCATCCCAATGTAGCCATAACAAACATTGAATTGAAGATGTAATTTACAAAAATTCAATACATTTGATACACTAACATTACCTTCAAAATAACTCAACACGTACATTGAGAGAGATTATAACAAAAGATACATAACTTCAAAAAATAAAAATAAAGAATTAAACAGATATTATAAAAAAATTAGAAAAAGTGAATATTTCATCTTAAATCCCTCCCGTCCACTCAACCCACCCCCACACCTACACTCGACCAAGCACCACCTTCACAAATACAATAACTTCTGCGACAACGGCATTACCAATACTTTAAAAAAATTATTTCAGAAAAATAAAAATAAAACATACACCAAACCACCCAACGCAGCAGTACCACCATCGAAGATGGGCGCCTCACTAGCCCTCCACTATCCATTTGTAAGAGCCAAATCATAACCTAGATAGTTTAGATTTGTTTTCGAGAATCCTAAACCTTTTTTGCGATTTTATTATTGCAAAAGGATGGTAGAGGACTGGTGAAGTGCCAATTGCCTGTGGTGGTTCTGCTACGATAGGTGGTGGGGTTGGTTTCGGGAAAATATATATTTATATTTTTGAATTAATTTTTTTAAGTGGTGGCGATGCCATCATCGTTACTGACGTGATTGTATTTGTGAAGATGGTATTTGAGCGGGCGGGCTTGATGATGAAGATGAAATAATTATTTTTTCCTTAATTTCGTTGTTTTATTACTTATTTAAGGAGGATGATAGATCCGTCATATGAAAAAAGGTTTTAGTGTAAATTCGTTACATTTTGCAAAGGTTGAAAATGAAAAACACACAACCGTATAAGATATTAACATAATCTATGTGTTAATTATGTAGGTTATAATCTATCTACATCAATAAAACTTGGATTATGGTCAGTGTTCCTTTATCCACAAGCCAAGATTTATCAATTTGAGCGTTATCAGTTTATCCTCTAGTCCAATGTTTGACCATCCGATTATTGTCTTACTATCCAAGAAATTAATTAATCAAACATATAGTTGGAATTCTATTTGAAGGCATATGGTCTAAATCAAAGGCATCCAAGAAAAATATAAGATGGGAGAGGAAAACAAAGTAATTCTACATGGTATGTGGTCTAGCACTTATTCAAAGAGAGTAGAATTGGCTCTCAAAATCAAAGGAATACCCTTTGAACATGTAGAAGAAAATTTAAGCAACAAGAGTGATTTGCTCCTCAAGTACAACCCTGTTTACAAGAAGATCCCTGTTCTTGTTCACCTCGGAAAACCTATAGCCGAATCGCTCGTTATTCTTGAATACATTGATGAAACGTGGAATTATGAGCCTCGACTTTTGCCAGACGATCCTTATGAAATAGCCACAATTCGTTTCTGGGTTGGTTATGTCCAACAGGTACGTGATGTTCTTATTTTGTGCTTCATTGATTGTCGATTTTTTGTGAGAGTCCTCATCCGGCGATGAAAGAAATCCTTCTTGTTAAATATACACACAAGGCATTCGTATCTTAGTGAAGGCTGCACACGCTAACATAATATTGTCTTAAATAACGCTATATAGCACCAATTTAGATGACAATAAACCCCACGATATTTATATACTTTTTAATAAATTGTGTAAAATGAGAAGTTCATTATTACCTAACATTGATATTAAACATCAGTAGTGCTACATAACATTAACATTATTATTCGTATATCTTACCAACTTAACAATAAGGAATTAAAGTGAACTACTGACAGAAATCGACATAAACCAACTTACCAAGACTTGAGAATCAATATGAATTCTATTTGAATGCAGTTATTAGAAAGCATGGGGAAACTCTTCAATTCAGAGGGTAAAGCAGCACAGAAGATAGCTTTTGAGGATGTGTTTGAGAAACTGAGGGTATTAGAAGAGGGAATACAAAGTAGTTTCTTTGCAGAGAAAAAACTAAATTTCCTTGGTCAGCATTTGGATCTCCTAGATATAATGATGGTTGCAACACTTGGTGCCTTTAGAGCACAAGAAGAGTTTCTTGGTGTTAAGATTATTGACCCTGAAAAATACCCTCTGATATTCAAGTGGGTCACAGATTTAATGGAACTGCCTGTAGTGAAAGAGATTACACCCCCCCATGATGAGCTGGTTTCTTTCTTGCAGAAGTTCAAACAAGCTGCCCTGAAATTTCCAACCAATTGAGACTGCGATGCTATATTCAATAATGTGTTTCTGTTTGAATTATTTTTTACTCGTGTGAATTTACGTATAAGAATAAATTATCATGTATACTAGAGAGCATCGGGCTGCTGCTGTTGAGCTCATGCCCAGCTATTTTGGGTTCATCCCAACTCCTCAAAATATGTTTTGCTCATGTTTATAAACTCTTTATAAACACTCAAATTACTTTTTATCCACATTCTAAGGAACTCACAAAGTACTACCCACTTATCTACACTCATTTCTACAAATTTATAATTTAAACCATTTATAAACACTTTCCAGCCATTAACTTATGTAAATACAATCGAGGCATCCAGAGAAAGACTGATGCAAGTCACATCTGGATTTCATCCTCAAAAAAATTGCTTAAACAGTCAAAGATGATGTTTTATAAATGATGGCTTAATCAAGAAATGAGCTCATTCAAAAGTGGAAAGAATAACAGTATAATGATATCAAGTACATTACCAAATCATTTTCAATGTCAAAAATTGTTTAAAACTTTAAGATAACAATCGAAAAAGTGAATATTCTTAGCTTTTTGTTGCCAGCTTTTCTTTTGCCTTCTGAATCTTCAAAACTTTCTTCACGATCTTTTGCTCTTCGACTAGGAAAGCTCGAATAATCCTGAGAACCAAAAAAGAAAGACGACAAATTTGGCCTCAGTTGAACAGAGGTAAAATAAAAAAATAGTAACTCATTGACTCCATGTCTCATTGAGAAAGTCCTTGTGAACATACCTTTCTCTCACAGCACCACCAGATAATACACCACCATAGGCACGGTTCACGGTCCTCCTATTCCTAGATAATCTGGACCTCTTATATTCAGCAGGTCTCAAGTGAGGAATCTGCAGAAGAGCAACAGCATTTTCGTTACAAATTGCAACAGCACCCACAAAAATAAATATTGTAATTGCTACACCAAGGAAACAAAACAGTAAAAATTGGTTAATGTAGCTTGCTCATTTTTTGGCAACATTTAGCAGCTTGTATCCTTCAATCCATTGCCCTTACTTTTCCTTTGAATAAAGCTTCATTTATGCAAATTCCTTCAAATAAAAAATCAACTCAACTCTAGTCTTCAAATTACAATTCTTTTCCTTCAAATTCAATCCAGAGACAACATAATGTTTTCATGCATACACCTTTGATTGAATGAAATCACCATCAAATTTTTCGGTAGGTGGATGGTGTAATTAATGGAATCGTATAAACATTAAAACTTGTTGCCTTATCATCTGTTCTAATACCTAAGAGATTGATGAGTTAAATTGATTGCATAAAAATCCTTATCGTGTCATATCTACCAAAAAAATTGATCCACAATCCAGATGATATGCATAGTTTATACTGGTTAAAAAAATAATAATTAATCAAAGGGCCGGCTCCGTATGTAAAATTCGACAATCTATAACAGGATAGATGTAAAGTTAAAGCTCCAATATTTTCACAAGAACTCTTTTACTAATGAGATATTTTCAGCTACTTGAGATCCTCTAATTACTCACTGGTATACTTACATAAATACACAGGACTAACATTTTTTTGTAAACAATAATTTCAAGTTGACATTAATTCTTTGACCTGATTGCAAATTTTTATTCCTTTTTCATATACAAAGATTTGTATGGTGGTGATAAAGCCAAAGTCGCAATCATTATTAACAAAATCAAACCAAAGCTTCACCACGAGTCTGCCCAAAACTTCAACCGTAGTTACTAGTCCAAAAGTTAGCTTGAATGTGCATATTCCATGACATGCTATAGTCATGAAATGAACATACAGCCTAAAGAGACTTTAGCATTCATAATAAGAAGAGGCCACAAATCAAACTCGATTAACTACTTCTTTAGCCAAATCATATAACAAAAAAGTTAGATAATCCAAAATCCTTTCAGCATTCACTTGTCACGGTAATAACATTCTCATATACAATATCAAGAGCAAATCAACTGCATTACCCCTTGAATTCTCTTGCCAGTAACAGGACATTTGGGCCCACTTGCCCTCTTCTTGGTGCTCTGATATATCAACTTCCCACCTATATACACATTTACAGAAATAAATACATCAAATAACTCAACACGGTAGCAAAACAGATTACAACGATGCAAATACAGATTCACGTATAAATATATATTAGTTGTGTGTGTATAAGGCGATACCGGGAGTTTTGACGATCCGGTGCTGGTTGGATTTTGTGGCATAGCTATGTCTTTTGCGGTATGTGAGGCGCTGCACCATCTTCGGAACCTCTCTCTCGTTACTGCTAAAAGTTATGGTATTTTCAGAATTAAAACCCTAACAGCATGACCTAGATCCGACAGATGATGACGGTTTAATCAGACGGTTAGGATTGAGCCACCCGATTTGTATTGAATTAGTTGGGCTGCTTTGGCTAGGCCTTTGCCCGAATTTGAGGGGGAATGAACCAAAATAACACTGCAGAAGGGGCACGACTGCAAAGCTATCTTTGTATATTTTCATTGTAACACTACATATTTATTTTCAAAAATTTTGAGGTAGATTCACATTGGATTGAAGCCAAACACAAGATATCAATTAATAACACTTGCATGCCACTTAGATCGAGGCTAAATAACATTATTATCTTAAAATAAAGAAGGAAAATACATGAGACGTCATTCAAGAGTTTGTGCGTTCTTCTGAGATCCTTATTTCTTCTTCTTTGTAACTGCATTATTTCAAGTTTCAATTCCTTCTTTCATCTACTTTACAATTACATCAAACCATAAAGCACAAGATAGGTTCCAACTACTTAGGTCATTGTTTTCCATCTTTGTATATAATTTTGAAACTCAATGTTACATATCATTAAATCATATCATCAATCATCCCTAACAACGGGAAGAAAGCAAATGATTAATACAATCAATCCAGCGGCTTATTGGGACAACTAATGAAATAAAATACGCAAGTATGTGGACCACTTTATTTCCATCATGAGTAGAAGAACTCCAATAGCACAATCCCATATACAAATGTGGTAGAATTGTCCATTTAATTTACAATACCTCGACATTCTAGGTGATAAGTGTGACATCCCAAAACTTTATCATGTTTTTATTGTGATATTCTTATAAAAAGAATTTAATTAAGATTTTGATTAATTAAAAATAAATAACCATGTGAAGAAATTAAGGGAAATGAGATGGCTACCCTATAGATACTACCTTGCCACACTAATTATTATAATGACAAATGGCCTATTAGGGTAAAATGTGGCAAAGTAATAATTAGGGAAAATTAATTGTAATAACAAATGGCCTATTAAGGTAAAATGTGGAAAAGTAATCATTAGGGAAAATTAATTTAATTATTATTTTAATTCTCAATCACCATTGAGTATATCGACTTTACCTCGGGGGAATGGAGGATTTCAGAAGACTGACAATATTGCATGTATATCAAGGAAGTTCATACATGGATGATATATCCAGAATTTCCAGGCTTCCATCACTTTTTGGGAGCTCATTACTATATTGACTATTTCGAGGTCATTACTATGATGTACTTATTTACGGAGAGTTTTTGAAGTCTTTAATATGTAATGTAATTTTTGTGTAACAACTAGTCTCTAATGTACTTTTTGCTATATAACAAGGTATGTAAGGAAATGCTTAACTATCTTATAGCTAATGTTGCCTACCTATTCCATATCTTTCAATGATTGGGATTGAAAAATATCAAAATATGTCAAACTAGTAATCTTAAAGATCGACCCCTACAAATTATCACCAGCTGTTCCCTCTTTACAAAGCATTATAAATTTATGAAATTTATATATATAAGTTCAAAATAAATGATAAGATTGGGAGCTGACAATAAGAAAGAGAAACAAAGTGGGTGTGCGATTTTAGTGGCTTGAGGTTCGAGTGTCGTGATTTGAATTGACGATCCTATCACGTGTATGATAAGTGTATTTATATACTTGTACAATTTTATAAACTTGGTCATTTATTGTTAAAATTGAGTGGGAGTCTACCCAATCCCTATAATATAAAGAAATTATCTACTTGTACATCAAAAGATGTACACAAGGGATTACACCCCCTCACATGGGGGGTGGGACCCACTTGAATAATATTTTTTATTAAAGTTGGTCTCACTCCCTATGTGAGAGAGGTGTAACCCCTTGTGTACACCTTGATGTACCGATAGCAAAGTCTTGTAATATAAAAGAGGCTATCAAAAGCCAAAACATGTGTCAGCATTTTGTATCATCACCATCTTTTTATTTTATTTTTTTGTCCTCAATTTTCCCACGTCTTTGAACGTGGCACAACCTTTTTAACATTTCTTCACGCTATCAACCATGCCTCTCCTCCACCCCTACCACCACACAACCACCCATATTTCTCTCTTTCTTTTCCTATTCTTGATTTAGGGTTGAAATTGAATGCTTTGTTGAGAGTTTTTCCTTTTCGTCTTTCCAGGTGACCTTGAATCAAAGAAGGCGACGTTTTATTCTACATTGCCTTTGCATCTTCCTCTTTTGGGTAATTTTTTTCTTTTTGTCTCCTAATGCACTTTTTCCTCCTTTTTCTTCTATAATTGATTAATTTCTGTTCAAATAAAATGTGTTTCAAATTGAAAGATACAACCCAAAATTCAAAAAATGGCTGGCTATTTTGGGGTGTGTGTTGGATCCATGGCTTCAGAAACAATTCACTCAAGTAGAGCTTCGGAGCTTGAAAACCGCGTAAGTTTTTAATCAAATTCGTAAGCTTTTTTCATTATAATTTTCTTTTGATTTGCTTGGTTACATGTGAAATTAATGGATTTTTTGAGTTCTTGAATTCGTTATTTTATCTTCGCTTTAGTTTGTGTCTTTGATCTGTTCATTTGAAAGCAAAATTTCACTAGAAGTTTTAGGGAGCTCGAAGATTTTTATGAGAATTCGTACAATGCCCCTAAAAATAGTCTAGAGGAGACTGTAACGCCCCGGGTTCCGTGAACCCGGAGTGCCAC